>JAOTRO020200387.1:0-10000 GCA_028566515.2 Pyracantha coccinea
AACGACGACTCTTACTGAATTTGTGCTTCATTATGAAAAACAAGCAAATGGGATACGTTCAAGAGAATTAGAAGAAACCTTTCGTTGCAAGCAAGGTTTGCCTTGTACAGTAGCTAAAAACAGTGGTTTTCTTAAACTTGCTGCAAGTGTCTACACGAGAAAAATTTATAAATTTCTTGAGTATGAGTTTGTTGGCAGTTTGGCTGTAAAAAAGTGTGAAATTGGAAGTGATGGAACCCTCCAAACCTTTGAACTGAATGAGGAGGGTCACAGAACAGTTTATATTGTCAAATTCAACACCTCAACTTTCAACATCTCATGTAGTTGCAAGAGGTTTGAATCCATGGGTTTGTTATGTCGTCATGCTCTATAGGTAATGAATGTAAAAGAAGTTTCTCAAATACCAAATCAATACATATTGAAGCGATGGATGAAAGATGCAAGGAAATAATGGAATGAAAATGGGCATGGAGAATCTTTACATGTAAGTGACAATTCGTCAGTGACATTGCGTTGGAATACTTTGATGCAGGTTGCTTATGGTATATTGAGTAAGGGAGCTGAGTCAGAAAGTTGTCATAGAATTGCAATGAAAAAATTGAAAGAAATGGAACAATTGATTGACAAAGAAATGAAGTCAAATGGGGAATAAATTGCTAATAAACAAAGCAATGACGTTTTGAATGATGCTACTGTTGGTGATACTGATGGAGTCAATAACTCATCTGATGAGGCACCAGTGTTGAATCCTCTGAGTGTGAGGCCAAGGGGAATAAGTAATGCTAGATTGAAAAGTCATATGGAGAAACGTAAAAAGAAGACATCAAATGTTCCTGGCTCATCTAGTAAGAAACTTGTACATTTTAAATGTTTACATCTGTGTTATTCTTCTGATATATGTTAATAGTAGTTATTGTTATTTACTTGTTCAGAGAAAATCAAACCACCAAGTAGTGGGGGTCCTTCACATACTGCCAATGCCTATGCTCGTTTCCCTTCAGCTAATCAGGTAACTAATTGGTATGTTTGATTAGGTTTTTCTATATACATTTTGTTTAATTATTCATATTCGATATTCGATATCGATCAATTTTTTGTAGTTCTATCCAACTATGAGCATGCCAACTGCCAATTCCCATGCTTGTTTCCTTTCACCTAATCAGGTAAACTAGTTTATATTTTTGATCAAGATTTTATAGATTTTGTTCGATTATTCATGTTCCGTATCGTATCAATATTTGTAGCTCTATCCAACACTGAGTATGCTAACCACCAATGCACATGCTCGTTTCCTTTCATCTAATCAGGTAAACTAGTTCTATGTTTGATTAAGTATATTTTATTTAATTATTTATGTTTGGTCTCGTATCAATGTTTGTAGTTCTATCCAACCACCAGATTGTCAACCATCAATGTCCAGACTAGTTTGCCTTTATCTAATCAGGTAAACAAGTGTATAGGTTTGAAATTTGTGTTGGTGTTCTCAATATTTATACATTACATTTTTCTTTTTTCTTTTAGAGTCCCAACTACAATTGGTCATGTTCCCCACCAAAATTTACCTTCACCAATATGCTCCAAAGTCAAAACTATATGAAACATTTGAACCAGGTATTGTGTTTTTCCTTCTACCCTTTGCTTTGAATTAGGTATTTGTGTAAATTCATTGTTGAAGTTAAATTCTATGTAATGCAGGATGCCTTTCCTTGTGGTTTTGAGGAACATCAAGATGCTTGTAACTCCTAATTTTGATTATTTTAGACTTCACATCAAGATTTCAGTGGTTTTGACAAACATCAAGTTCATGAGAGAACTTGTAGCTTGGAAGCTCCATAAATCTGAAGCTCCATAATTTGACATTAGAATATGTAGCTTGGAAGTTTGGAATTTGAAATTAGAATACATGTGACTAGAATATGGTTAAATTTGAATTTGGATTAAAATGTGATGGTACAAGAAGTTTGGATTAAAAATGTGATTGAGATATTTATCCAAATACCAACAGTGCACTAGTCCTTTTTCTTTTTCCGTTTATTTTGCAACTGAAATTTAGACCAAATTTACATAATCTGCAACTCTGGCATATATCATTTAGCAGGCAACCAATGTTTTCTTTGAACCAAATTTATATATGCTTCAGAACTCCATTACCTCACACAAAATCAAGTAAAGACCAAGATAACGACAACTCCCCAACAAAGCATTTTAACAAAAAAAAAAAAACAAAACATTTCAAATCATCCGGAAGGAGAAATTACTTCATCAATGAAATCTATTATTGCACGGCTCCTCCATACACTGCATCCCTTGTAAATTGTAATACAAATATACAAAAAATTAACATCATCATCCCCTGCTAAAACCTCCCAACGCCACTCAAGTGGCACGAAAAACTGGAGCTGGCTTTCAGATCAAACCCATAAAACCAAAAGCTTCAAAACGCTGAATTTCACAAAATTTTCACAAAACCCATTCATGTACACAAATTTATGCAATATTTCACCATTCATTTTAGCAAATTCCCAATTCGCAATATTTCCCTTTTCCAGCAGGGCAATTTTCCTCCCTTTTTTCTTTTTCATACGATAAGGATGAGGAAGAAGATGGACTTCAGATTGCTGGCAGCCCTGTTGTGATGAGGCTAAGTCTCTATCCAGAATTTGGAAAAACCCTAAACTGGAAAAGCAAAAAAATTTGGCAGTAGCCCTGTTGTGATCGTCCGACGGCGCAAGAGCTTTTCAATTGAAATCTGGGGTTGAGTCTGTGAGAAAACAACTTCAACATTTAAGGTTTTCAAACCATTTATTCTACCCATAAAAATCTAACAAAATTAAAAACCATACATGCAGAAAGCTACCTTGGGTTTAGGGTAGCTCTACTACCGCTTCCACCGCCACAACAAAAATAACCAACAACAACAGAAAGTGCAAGGGCAAAGGAGGCCCTGACAACAACAAAAGGGTGGCTGAGATCCGTAAGCCGCGTAAGTGCACGCGCAAGTAGCTCGGGACCTTTACCACTGCCAAGGACGCTGCCCGCGCCTACAACCGGGCCGCCATCATCCTGTACGGTTATAGAGCCCAGCTCAACCTTCAGCCCTCCGGTTCCTCGTCCGAGAACTCCACGCGGGGCTTCTCTTCTTCCTTTTCCTCCTCCACCCAAACCCTAAGACCTATTCTCCCCCATCCCTCTGGCTTCGGCCTTACTCTACCTTACCCCTCCTCTGCTCACCCGGTCCCGCTCATGGCTTCGGGGTTTGTTTCTTTCCTTTGTCTGGATTTGAGTATGAGAAATGAATGGATTTCTTGTTATTTTTCAAAGAAAGAAAAGAGGGGACTGGGTTTGAATCATGGCATGTGGGGAGAAAAGAGTGTAGAGAAAGTGAGGAGAGAGAGAGAAGAAGAGAGAGTTGATGGAGAAAGAGTGTCGACATTTTTCACTTGAAAGAAAGAAACGGAGGATGTTAACAGAGTTAAGAGGAATCTTTTGGTTTTTGACTTTTCAGCTTCTAATGACAAAATCTAGCTGTCCAAATTTAATAGGTGAACACAACCTGCCTTGCTGAGGTATGTTCCCGTCACTCCCAAAAATTTCTCCCAACTGAAAGAGAGGAAGAGAAGTGAGGTGGCAACCAATGAGAGGCTGGGGGCATTTGGAAGGGAACCCGAGTGTGAGGGAAAAAAGTGGGGTGTGGGCCCCCATTTGGCACACAACTCAAGGTCACCAATGAAGAAACTGAAAAATATCTCTGTGAATTTACCAAAATGCCCATCACAGTTCATAATTTGTAAAATCTTTGTCGTAATTCCAAATTCAGTTCTGCTTGCACTTATGCATTCGTACCATCAAGTACTTAGAGAACACAGTAAAATAATAGCTCCTACGCGTCCCAAAGAGACGGTCAAAGAAAATCAACAACCTCTCTTCTAAGGGCATTTTGGTCAACTTATACTTTTAAAATTTATAAAATAGTAAAATTAGGGGCGGGTTGTCACAGTTTTAGATTGGATATTGATTTTAATCCTTTAATGTGTACTTAATTCAAATTCATATTATATTTTTATTTTAATATTTAATTGATATCTTATTTAATGTCATTACCTTAAATTTTAAATTTATTATTATATACATTTTAATTCATTAAATGTATTTAACTTCCTCTAGTTAGTGTACCAACATGTCCGTACCTAAATATATTGTAGTGAATTAGTGGCACATAAGAAAATATGCTAAAACATAAGTGTACCGAAAATTCCATACCTAAATATATTATATTAAACTAGTGCAACAACATGTCGGTACCTAAATGTATTATATTAAACTAGTGTACCAAAATGTCTGTACCTAAACATAAGAAAATATGCAAAAACATAAGTGTACCAAAAAATCTCTACAAAATATTTTCTTATACAAGATACTTACCATAATGAGAATTAAAATTTATAATATTTTTTTATAAAATTTAATTTATGAACAACATAAAATTATAAATAAAAAAAGAGACATTGAATACATATGTTGACATTAATTAGGTCTAGGGACTAAAATCAATTTTTAATCTTGTATAAGGTATTTTTCTAAACTTCATCTTATTTAAGAATTAAAATCTAGTTTTCTATTTCCATAAATTATAAAAGTGTTATTCATCATTGATAGTTATTATTAAGTTCCCATAATAAGAAAAGTCATATATTATCATATATTTTTCGTTGTGCATGAATTTCTCTATACATATGTATATGCATATTACGTACATATGTATGGTTATGTATTATAGTTACTTACCAGAACATTTGTACGGACACATGTGTACCGATATATCCGCACCGAAAATTATGTAGCGATACATTCGTACCGAAAGTTACAAACCGATACTTATGTACCTATGAGTAAAATAAGGTACCTAAAGTTATGTACCCATACATTCGTACCAATACTTCGGTACCAAATCTTTAATATCAAATTCTTGAGTGAGAGAGTGAATAACCTCATTGATAGCTTGTGATGCACACCTTCTGATGATAATGGCATCAACATATAGTAGCAGAATTATTACATAACTGCCAACAGTCTTAACAAATAATGATGAATCTACATAAGTTGTTCTCTCTATTCCTCCAATCAATCTCCATCTATGCAGACAACATCTAAAAGTGGTATTTCTAAGAAAATTGCTCTCTAGGGGCTTCAGGCGTTAGTTGTAGTTGAGCTTTCGAAAAGATTAGCATTTGTTCTCACAACATTGATCAAACACTTTTTTTTTATGGCAAAAGTACCTTTTCAAATAAAAAAGTTTATCAATCATTCAACAACTTTATTTTACAACTGTTTATTATCATAGCACAACATAAGCTGGTTTTTTTAGCAATACAAATAGCCTTAAGACCAACCAGAGCAACATTTTTTTTTTACACCATAGAAACAAACTAAATCACAGAAGAATTATCATTCTTCTGAGGTAAAACATCTAAGTGTTCCTTATTAGAACATGATTCACTAGGTTGTCAAAGTTTATGGATGAAGAACCAAATGGACCAGTAGCCTCTTCTGCTAGTTTCTTCCACTCCATGGTCTTATTTTTCATTTTCTTACCCTTCTCTCCCTCCATCAACTCTTTAATAAGCTTCCGTACTCCATTTCTCTTGACATCGTTGTCAATCTCCATGCCAATCCCCCATTTATTGCAAGTATAGTAACAGTTAGTTTGCTGTTCAGCAAAACAATGGCTAACAAAGCATAGGTACTCCAGCAGTCAAACTCTCCATGAGCTAAAACTGCATAAGGCATCAAATTCAAACAAATACCAAATACCAAGGAACTACGAGTGACTTGATCCCTCAAAGAGGGTACGTAGGCAATCTAGGGTTTTACCTAGGTGTAGTCGCAAAATCAAATAAACACCCAAATCCCCAAGTTATGATTTATTCAAATTGGAATCAAAGGGTATTCCTTTCCCAAAAGAAAGGTTGTAATTAATAGGCGCATAACCTAGAATGGGTCGAACCTGAATTAATAAAACCTTCCTCGGAGAAATGAACGAGGGTGAAATTATGTCTTGTTTACATATTGTGTACAATTTTTTGCTCAACATGATTTTTTGCTCAACATATTGTGTACCATTTTCCCTTTCATCTCTAATTTCGAAGATAATTAATATGCTATGTGTTTTCTTTTTGCAGAAGGAAGCATAGCACCACAAGTTACTGTTTACTTCCACGAACTCCCTGTTAATGAATCCAAACTTGGACGTGGAAGGCATGCTGGTCGCCGAATCTCCTTCACCATTGATCAAGCACCAATTATCTGCAACATGGTGAAAGCTAAGATATCAACAAAGGCAAGCAAGGCAGCTGTCAAAGTCATCAAAGTTGGATCGAAGAAATGCCTGTCCAAGAACGCCTTAAGGAACGCAAGGAAGAGAGCAGCACGAGCTCTTAGGAAGAAGATCGCTAGGGAGCATTTACTCGAAGACATTGAGATCGTCTCAAATGAGCTCCTTGGAGCTATTTCACCTAAAGACACCAAGGTGTGTCGACGCAAGATCATCAAAGTGACATCATCATCGCCTATCAAAGTTCCTGTCATCACTCAAATCATGATCGGAACAATTCTGGTCACTCTACCTACTCGGAGTCGGTAATGATGACTTCCGTCGAGGAAAATGAAGAAGTCTTGCCAATAGTGTCCGGAATGTTCAACAAAAAGCCAATGCCTATGAACTTGTCAATGAGGGTGACAACATTCAATTTGAGGGGCCTATCACACGTGCAAGGGCCCGAGCATTGGTAGTCCACTCTTGCAAGAGTTCATCTTCCCTTGGAGACACTCCTGGAGGAAACAAATCTTTTTGGCAAAAAGAGATTCCTAGAGTAATGAATCAATTCCAAAGATTGGAGATAAATGAAGATGTCGAATATGAGAACATGTAAGTTTTGATGACTGGCGCATCAAACATCGAAGAACAACTATTAGAAATGCAACGGAAACTAGCGGAAAAAGAAGCAGAAATGGCGGCTTTGGTAGCTAATAAGGAAGCTGAAATTGCAACTTTAGCAGCTCAGTTAACCGCTCAAGCTAGCATAAATAATGTTGGAGATAGAACAAGAAAAGAAACAAAAGGAGAAAGTTTCGGTGGCCAGCTCACGCATCAAGATATCAATGCAATTTTTGCTGAAAAGATCCGTGAATTTCAAATGTCTTTAACGACACCATGTCTCAAATACCGGAAGCCCTATCCAGCTCACTATGACACAGTGCCATTTCCCCAAGGGTATCAAAAACCGAGTTTTGATATATTTGATGGTTTGAGTGGCTCTCCTCAAGAACACTTAGCTCATTTTTACTCAACTTGTGGGGAAACATCGCAGTCAGATCCCTTATTGGTTCATCAGTTTGTTCAGTCACTTAAAGGGTCTGCTTTCACATGGTATACTCAGTTAGTGCCAGGATCTATTCTAACGTAGGATGATATGCAAAGAGCTTTTCTAGCTCAGTTCGTCAGTTCAAAGAAAAAAGTCACATTAATGGATTTGGCTCAAACAACACAAAAGCTTGGAGAAAGCGCGAGCGAATTCATCATAAGATGGAGGAGTCTTAACCTACAATGCATCGAAAAGATTTCTGAATTTTTGGCAGTGCAAATATGTTACAACAACCTCATCCCTGAGATTGCAACATTTGTAGGAATTGCAGAGCCTCGAACATTTGACGAGTTGGTATCCAAGGCAAGTAATGTGGAGAAGCAAATGTCCCGGAAAAATGTGATTGGAAAGATGATCCAAGACTTAGAAAAGAAGTCTAACACCAAGAATGGAGATAACAAAAGAATGCCGAAGAAAGGAGATTCTATAGTGACATTTGTCAAAGTAGACAAGAAAAATGACAATGTAAAAAGAAAAGAAGAAACGAAAGGGACGAGGAGGCTTTCGCTTAAGGAAAGAAAGAAGTAAAATATAGTTTCGATGATGAAGATGTTGGAACTATCTTCGACGAACTCCTTGCAGCAAAGATGATCACGCTTCCTGAACCAAAGCGTCACGCTGAAGTAAATATGACCGACAATCCAAAGTATTATCGGTATCATCGACTCATCAGCCATACGATAGAGGATTGTCATATCCTTAAGGATATAATTCAAGAAAAGATCAACAAGCATGAGATCGAAGTGGATTCTTCCTCGAAACATCAGATGGCAACGTCCAATATGATCGAAGGAAAATCAACACCCTCCACTCCATTACCAGAAGGGTCAATCCCTGTAGGATTCCATGTCGATAAAAAAACCACAGTTGTCCATGCTTATCTTGACATGCCTTGTTCTGGAAATCCAAAAATTCCAACTTTGTACGAGCTCATAACTGTACCAAGTTTTGATGTTTGGGAGGATTTGTCATCACTTGAATCCGAAGACGAGTGGAAAACCGTCAATAAAAAGAAGGTAAAAAAGATTGCTAAACGTCTTTCTTCCACAAAACAATCAAAAGGAAAATTATGGAGTGGACCACCCTCAAAAGATGGAAAGAAAATGAAGAAAAGTACTCAGATGAAGCCTAGAGTCTTTCAAGATGATGAATACAAGCAGCCTTTCAGAGCACCAATAACCCTCGGAGACTACCTCCCTCTAAAACTTTTCAAGAGTAAGGGAAGCGAGGAAGAAATTGGAAACTGTCGCACAACCTCATGCGAGATCTATAACGATGATGAGGTAGATGAAACAACTCTACGCTCTGGCCAAAGAATCCCATCTGTGGACAAGAAATGAGGTAAATAAGCGGTTGATTCAATCAATCATTCCGACAAACCAAATGCAAGAGAGGTTCCAGTCACCATCACTGCAGAGCCTGCGGTAGAAATTTCAGTCTCAAACACAAAAACAAATACCCCTAAGAAACATGCACAAGATGTACAACAGTCCCAAGATGGCAGATACGACATAGTCAATCATCTGAAGCACATCTCATCTCTTCTTAGTGTGTACGATGCTCTGAAAATGTCAAAGGAGTTTAGAGAAGCACTCATTACGGCTTTGACAAGTCCTGAAGTTTTTGAAACAAGCTTCAAATTCGCAGAAATGGATACGACATCTCCAAAGTATTGCGCTTGCTGCCTCGCAAGTATCACATTTGATGAAAATGACCTTATACCTGGAGACGAGTACCACAATCGGCTTTTGTATGTCACTGGACTAGTGGGAGATACATCAATAAATCGAATCTTACTTGATTGTGGATTGTCAGTGAACTTGCTTCCTCTTCGAACACTTCGAGCTTTGGGGATGAATGTTCGTCAACTGACACCATCAATGCTAACTATTCAAGGCTTCACTCAAGTCAAACAAAAAGAAATGGGAACGATAACGTTACAAATGGAGATAGGAGAGTTGTACTCCGATGCCCTTTTTCATGTAATCGATGCTAACACATCTTACAATGTTTTATTAGGGCGTCCGTGGCTTCATACATATGGCGTTGTTCCTTCTACACACCATCAGTGCTTCAAGTTTTTAGTAAATGACGAAGTCAAGAAAGTTCTAGCGGACACCGACCCATTTAGGGGTGAAGAAGTGAAATTACGCAGATGCAAAATTGTACAAACAATCAAAAGTCACTTTTTCACAACCAACAAAAGATGAAGTGGTGCAGAAGGAATCACAATCACTAGTTGTGGAAAAGGCAAAGACATAAAGGCTAGTCAAAATCGCGAGTTCAAAACCTCCAAAATCCCGAAAAGTGGTTCTCAACCGTTCATTAAAAGATCGAACAGAACCTGCAAAGAAGACAATAGAGCAAGTCCAAAATGCATTTGAAGCGCTCGTGACCAGCTACACGAAACCTCTACGCAGAATTAACCAATCAATTCCTGGGGGCCATTTGATAGTCTCAACAAATTTGCAAAGGAATAATGGTCGACATGGTCGCCTTGTTTCATTCAAAAGAAATGAGTCTTCATCTAAAGTTCCATTAAAGATAAAAGCAAAGAGGCATAAAGCTAAAAAGAATGC
>JAOTRO020200427.1:0-17726 GCA_028566515.2 Pyracantha coccinea
AATAAAAAATAATAATAAAACTGTAAAAAAAATTTCAAAGAATTCCTGTCGATTATAACCGACATGAATACATTTATATTATTTAGTATAAATGTGTTACTGTCGGTTATAATAATACAAGTAATATAAATGTATTACTATCGGTTATTCCGACACTTAAAAAAAATTCTGGCCAGCCCGGGGCTAACTGGAAGTGGCCAACCCTCTAGCCCTTCGGCTCTTCCCGATTCCGTGGGGCCCACTCAAATTCCACAGCTCTCTGGCCTAGCCCTTAGTTGGAGACGATTTTCGGACTATTTTCGGCCATCTGGCCCTCTGGACTTTCGATTGGAGATGGCCTTAATTAACTAAAACGACACCGCCGTATATGTATATGTTCCCAAATTAAAAACGCAAGCGTGACTGGAAGTCCTAAACCCAAACAAAAACCCGCCATCGTTCACAATTTTCTTCCATCAAAAGCTATAAAACAAACCCTAATTTGAAAACTTCCGTCCCCAAATTCCAATTTCGCCGCCAAGAAACGTCGAAGAATTTGAGGCAGCAACACAAGAAACCCTTAATAAGATTCGATTTTTCTTCTTCTGTATGATACAATTTGAACACGCCGGTCCAAAATACAGGGAATGGAAGAACAAGGTGGATCTGAAGATAACCAGTCTGTGGATCTTTCTGTTCACCCCTCTGGCATTGTTCCCACTATTCAGTAACTCTCTCTCTCTCTCTCTCTCACACTTATTTGTTGTGTGATTTTTCTAATTCTGGATTCTGGGTATTTTTGGGGAGGGGTGACTGAACCATTTGAATGTTATTGGTTTCTTTGGTTTATGCTAGGAATATCCGTTTGTGGGTTTATGGGGGTTACAGGGTTCTGGTTTCCTAAAGGGAAAGGAGGATTTAAAATTCTAGTGTATACTGATTCATTTATATCTCTAAGATGTTGTTTTTGGGTTCTTGAAGGGATTGAAATTCTTCTGATTTTTCTGGTTGAAGTCGAATTTAGGGTAGAAATGAATTAGATGGCCGTCAATGAAAGATTCCATCTGATAGTGATCTCTGTTATTTCTTTATTGCGGGCCAGTTCGGTAATGAATCCACCAAGTTTGGTATTCATTAGTTCATGATATGCATTTTTTAATCTTAATTTCTTTTCTTTTTCTTTTATAGTGATTGCATTATTTACAAGCTTGAGTATTTTGTGCTTAATAAGAAGTTTAGTAATCCTTCTGTTCTGGTTGTGTTTGTAGTAATATTGTATCTACAGCTTTTTTGGGTTGCAAGCTGGATCTCAAGCAAATTGTGTTGCAAGCTCGGAATGCAGAGTACAATCCCAAGGTATGCAAGAGTATGTATAATTAATTTCAGTAGTGTATTGACTGTTAACTTGTGCTAGCTCACTCTTCCGAAATATGTTATACTGGGTTCTTTAGGAAGTGGTACTTGGATGTGATGTCGGTTGACTGATACTACTGTCGGTTGACTGATACCTTAATTAAAGGCTGGCTACTTTAGCTTAGTTGAGAATTCAATGATTCCAAGTATCTTATAAAATTGGTGCAATCTTGGTTGGGTTTCTCTCTCTCTCTCTGAAACAAACACACGGATCTATCTCATTGTGACTTCTAACTGAATCCTAACTTCTTAGTTATTGAATGGTCCTGCAGCGTTTTGCCGCGGTCATTATGAGAATAACGGACCCAAAAACTACAGCTTTGATATTTGCCTCTGGAAATATGGTGAGCTATTAAAAATTTCTTCCATTTTACTTGTTGACAACTGGATGATTTCATTTCATCTGTTCCTGTTTTTTTTAGTTACATTAATGGAACTGGCATGCTTTTGAATCTCTTTGCATCCTGTTTGGTTCCACCTTTGGTCGTAAATGTCTTTGTTCTTAAATCCATACTACCATGTGAAATCTGATAGAACGACTTATCTTACTTGATATGTTTTTGCTTATCATACTCCAGTTGATTGTGCTATTATCTGTTGACATGGCTATGGATCTAGTTCATACATCATTGTGAATTTGCAGATGTGTTTGTAATTGTATGATTTGTATCCCTTCGTACATGAGTATGGCAATTGTCATGCTAAGTCTTAGTAATGCATTTTGGCCTTCTCTCACTATAGTTTATTGTCTTTGTCGTGAAGTAATGATAAATGTTTAAGTCATAGAATATCCCCCAAAAGGGACCTTTGTTTGGTTGCTTATTTTGATTATGAAATCTATATCGGTGTGTATGTTTAATACCAGTTCTGGTCGTCTGAATTGCATTTTTTTGTTCAAGATGTACAGTATCTTGAATCTTAAATTGACAAAAGTTGATGCCCAGGTTAACATGATATTTTGGAGATGGCGATCCTTTTATGATTTTCATTTCAAATGGTGTGTGTATGTGTTAGACTTGGTATTGAATTACTTGTTACTTTCTGAAATTATGTATACGTTATCTTCTTTTATTGGAAGCCATGGACAGTTGCACGTTTTTGCCATAAACTCCTGTTTTTGCACCCAGCACTTCTGCAACCAAAACTGGGTTTTAAAAATTTACTCACATCAAAACCTTGGTTGACTACTGCATTACATTCTCATGACCATTTGAACATGATAAAGCCCCCTCCCTTTTCCCTCCCTGCCGTGTTTGTAACTTATTTGAGTTATGCACCCATCATACCATTTTTGCCTCTGGTTAAGAGATTTAATCTCTCTGGTACTTCAGGTATGCACAGGTGCGAAAAGTGAAGAGCAGTCAAAACTGGCAGCAAGGAAGGTAAATGTTGCATGCTTACAGATGTTACTATGATAATGAAACATAGTGCTCTATGTTTGGGAGATTTCATGTCTTTATGTGTTTTTAGGCATTTTAAGGCAGGAGTAGAGTGACAATGGACTTTGACCCTTGTTTTGGAGTGGCTTAAAATTTTTGGTATCGACCTTAAGTACACTGAGTCAGTGACTGAAATCAATTGGCCTTTGTTAATGGTCACAATCACGAGTGGGTATGGTTTTGTAGTCAATGATTACACAGTTATTAGTCAATGACTATCCTTTACATAATTATTGTTTTATGTAATTAGATTAGTGAATCTTAATTAAGTTGCAAGGACATACTGTGGAACTTCTTTCATCTGACTTGAATATTTTTGGTTCCCAGTATGCTCGAATCATCCAAAAGCTTGGGTTTGCTGTTAAGTTTCAGGTATATATACATATGTCTCTCACTCTCTCTGCCTCTCGTTTAAAGCCATTTGGAATAAGTCCTTTATATTACACTTTTGATTATTTCCTTAATACATGTTTTTGTGAATTTCAGAGATTCGAGATTAGAAATATTGTTGCGTCCTGTGACGTTAAATTCCCAATAAGACTTGAGGGCCTTGCATACTCCCATGGTGCCTTTTCAAGTGTAAGTTGGAACTACCTGTCCCATATTTGTTTGTAATTGACATGATTTTTAAGCTTTTTCTGTTTTTGTTTATGTTTTCATAATTTTTCTCCATTGAGATTTGATTTAAGTTTCGCTCATGATCTGGTGTCCATGTTGTTCTACTCTTGGGATGATCATCTTAGTGTGTGGTTGGCGATTTTGGTGTTTATATTTTATGATCAAGGACATGAGATTATTACCTTTGCATTTTGAAATTTTGCTTTTAGATGCTCATAATTAATGAGTTCAACGTCTTTTGTGCGGGCATTAGCATTCTAGGTGCATTTTGATATATATTGAATCGGTGACCCAATTCATTTATAATGTTGTTAAGCAAACACTCCTTGTCAACCAGAATGTATAAAATGTCATTTATACTCTTTTCATTCTTGACAAGTGTGATTATAAATATAAAAATGAAGGATAATAGTAACAATTCACAACAAAGGGATAAAAACTAGACGAGAATCTGTGTGCTGTAAATTGTTGATAGGTAAAAGTGCAACAAGGACATTCAAGGACAAGAAGAGAAATTTACAAAGCGGCTTAAAAACTAATGGAATCTTACCAGTACGCGTCTAGGAATCACTTTTAGAGATCTTAGGCATCACACATCCTAGAGATGAGCAAATGCTTACTGGACATTTCTGCTAGTTCATGTTCCGAAATTAAGGTTTACAAGCCTATTTATAAATCTCTACTAGTGACTACGAAATGTAATTCATGACTCCCAAACCAACACAAGGACTACTGTATATATACCCAATACATGAATCCTAATCAGACCAAAAAAAAAAAAAAACATGAATCCTAGAAACAACGCTTATTTTGATCCAACATTATGATAGGACAGTGTATGTGCCCTATACATGAATCATAGGGGCCAAACAGATTTTTGCAGTAAGAATTTTGGACTAAATGCATAGGTCTAACAAGCTGAAAAATTGAATGTGTTTCGGGATTACAGTATTGCTTTGGGTATGGGAGCATTTTTGAAATTCTGTAGTTGGGATTCTTTAGTTTGGTGAAGAAAAAGAAGGTTCACAATAAGTCCTTTTCCTTTGTTTCTAGTTGACTTTTGAAAATTTTGTACTGGTACTGGCTGGTATGTTCCGTAGTCCTCTTAGTGGAATAAGACTTTGTTGTTATTGTTGTTGCTGGTATGCTCTGTAGTCGCAATTTCAAGAACTGACATTATCTTGTGTTATGTTGGTGCAGTATGAGCCAGAAATTTTCCCAGGGCTGATATATCGCATGAAGATGGAGCTGAAAGAGCCACAGGAGTCGGAGGTGCTAAAGAAGAAGAAGAATGTTGTTCTTCTTATATTTGTGTCAGGGAAAATTGTTATTACCGGTGCAAAGGTGATTTGCTGTTTTTATTGTGCACCTCTTGTTTCAGTTCTGCATTTGCAAATAGACATTTGTTGTTAAAGTTATGTTTAATTTGATGTCATAGGTGAGAGAGGACACGTATAAGGCGTTCGAGAACATGTACCCTGTCCTTACAGAGTTCAGGAAGGTTCAGCAACAGTAATGGTGCGCCTTCTTTACCTTCCTCACTTGCAAACACCAAAAATATATAAAATAAGTAAAAATTGTGTTGCTTGATGAAATCTTAACTTTTGGATGTTTCTATTTGCTTCCTCTTATTTTCTTTCTTTTCTCTTTTCGTTCATCCTTGCATATGTAAGCTGTTTCCAGTAGACACGTCTCTCAACGTAGCACCGGTGCTGTTGGTTGGCAGTGTCTGCTGCAACACTTTTGCTCATCTCTGGTCGGTTGCTGAAAGGGTTTATGGTTCGATTTGGACCAGTTTCACCTGAAATCAAACCAAACCAATATTCGGCGATTTTGAGGATTTGGCGGTTTAGGCGTACGCATTTAATTTTTAATTTTTTTTGGCAACTTAGCACAATTATAGTCAATACAAAGTTGTATGATTTTTTGTTCACATTGTTCAAATTAATTGTAATGTGGAATGAAACATGGTAGTTTTATACTCGCATGTTTTTGCAATTTTCCTCTTACCAACTTCCAAGCATATAAAGTTTACATTGTATCAACCATTCTAATTTCTGATTCCCTAATAATAATAATACCATTATCATCTATCGGATTCTCCCATAAATAATCTTCGATCCGTGTTGAGAAGCATGACACCATGTTTCCCTACCGCGGAATCCTTGTTGAAAAAACAATCCGACGCTCAAGTTAGTAAGGTGTTCAAGAAGATTGCAGTAGAATTTGGATTGACGTGGTTGATTGAAAAAGTAAAAGTAACAGACATGAGAATTATCCATTTCAATGCGTACATGTTAATTACGAATATGATATTTACAGTGAGTGAAGGGTCCGACGGCAACAAAATCTGGTAGTTCTGATCGAAAGAAGTTGAAGGATGATATCTGAATTAGAAAAAAGACTGATATATAATTAATGAAAGGGTGTATGCATGAATGATATTTCATTTTTAGGTATTTAATTACGAATTTTAATATCGCATTTTTATTTATTAATTTTTTTTGCTTTACATGTGTTAGTAGTAAATGCATGAGAAATCAGGGAATTAGAATAATAATGTCAATACTGATGTTTAAGTAAACATAGATAATTTTATGATCATCTCATGTAAGTAAATGTGTCATCGGTGTGCTTGAAATCGAAAAATCAGCTAAGTAATGTGTGATTCGTTGACGTGAATAATAAAGTTCATGAGAATTATGCGCAAATATTCAATAATTTCATGCAATTAATGTGTTCTAAAGAACATACTGTTCATCGCATTGACTTGTTCAATCATGTGTTCCTGCTGGTGATATATTTTAAGAACTAGTTAAAATATTAACCAAAAACTACAATACAAAACGTCACCCTTACAGAGACTTCCCATTTCATGTCTTTGATGATGGACCATTCTAAACTCTGATGGCATCCATCATCATATATAAGAATCTATCACACACCATTTTTATGGACAACATTCACACACTTGATCGGACACATGAGGCAATAAGAAAATAAGATTAAATAATACTAACAAGTGCATAATTTGTTAGGCGAAAACTTGACCTAGCCGTAATATTTTACTCAGCATCAGTTTTGCCTTTCTGCATTGCATTTTATGCTTCAAATCAATACTTGCAGATAATTGAAGCCTTTTGGATAGGGAAGGGTTTGACCAAGAACATGTACTCTAAACGTGTTTTATTTATTGACTGATTAGATGGCTTGTTCCTTGATTGAATATCAGAGCTTAGTATCTTTTGATCAGCAAACACTATTTCCCGGCGTCATGATTTATCTCTTATCTACTTGAGGACAAGTGTGAAGATGAATATAATAATCTAGCAAGATAATGAGATAAACTAACATGTGAATTGATGCTTAATTTCATGCAATGTTCAAAACTTCTAATACACTGTTCAGCGCATTTCACCCTGTTGAACCATGTATTGTTGCTTCTGGTATATTTTAAGAATTAATTTAAAATATCAAGCAAGTACTGCAATACAAACATCACCAGAGAGACTTCCCATTTCACTACTTTGATAAAGACCATCACGTTTACTTTCTATCATGCATGCATTCTGAAGTTCCCTGGCCGTCGATCGTATTAAAATATAATCCCACACACAGTTGTTATGGACAGCACTCAGACACTTGATCTAACACGAGGCAATAAGAAAATAAGATCAAATAATAACGACAAGCGCAGAATTTGTTAGGTGAAAACTTGACCCAACTTAATGAAAACCTAATATTTTACTGAGCATCAGTTTTGTCTTCTGCATTTGTTCCTTCAAATCAATACTTGAGGATAACTTAAGCCTTTGGGATAGGGAAGGCCTTGACCAAGAACATGTACTCTAAACTTGTTTTACTTGTTGACTGATTAGATGGCCCTTTTCTTTGATTGGATACCAGAGATTAGTTTTTTTTTGAGCAGTAAACATTATTTCCTGGCATCAAGAAGCAATTTTTTATCTATTTGAGGACAAGTATGAAGATGAATATAATACTCCTCCCGCCATAATGCCACAATTATCCAATTTGCAGCATGTGGGAATGCTTTTATTGCATATGTGACAAGAAAATTATATTAACTAGCGTGTGAATTAGGAGATAGATTAACAATCTGCATGGATATAGATGTGCTTAAAATATGGTTTGGCATATCTTTTTTTTTTTCCTGTCAACTGATAGGATTATGAAAGTCGGCTCTAAACCACCATGTCTTAATTAGATCACGATAATTAACCATGATGCCTGAAGAACATATAATTTCGCAATTACGTTGCAATGCTTCATGTATTGCTGTGCTGTTTGGACTGCTAGACTTCAAACCTAATTAGGTTATGAACCACGATGAACATGTAATAGGGTTTTGTCATGGATTATTGTATTCATCACATGGTTCAAATACAAAACTTCAAAAAATCAATTGCGAAATAGAGATCTTCAATAAATTAAAGTTCCATGCTTTGATTTAATGTATAATTAATTAAACACAAGTTTGCAACGATATCTGAGGCCGTTTGCAAAGCATATACGTACCCTGTGAAGAATGCATGCAGTACAATATATACGTCAACAGAAGAATGCATGCAGTACAATATATACGTCAACATCTTGGTGGATTTTCTTAATCTTAATTAGTCCACGAAGAAGATAACGAGAGGGGGTTACAAAACTAATGAATGTTATATCACGTTATTGAGAGATTAATTCATATAATAATGATCCGAATACGAAGATCCCTTTTTTTGTGGCCTCCAAAGCAGGAAAAATCCATGACAGTCATCAACATGTACGTACTACGTAGATCAATGACAAGGCAAAGAAAGACGAGTATGCATTACGTGTTCGAATACAGCCAACGTTTTGTTGGTAGAGAGTCTAGAGACCTTCATGCTTCGAACATCTTCCACGGAGAGCGTAAGAAATATGATCTCATAAAATATCCAATCAATGTTTCTAATGCATGTATGTTATGGAAATAATTTCAGCATACTCATTTTATCTTCCTGTATACCATTGTTTATTTTTGTCTTCCTTGATTTTTCATGGTTTATTCGATTCAAATGTCATAAATAAACACATGTGTGCACATTATAAGAAAATGATTTGCAAAAATCACCTCCCTAGCTATATTATCTTATATAATCTCACCAAGTGGAGCCTAAGAATGTTAATCCAAATCTACAGTTTCCCTATCCATTGAGCTTGTACTATGTTGAATTATAGTTTATAACTTCAATGTTTTGGGCAGATTACAAAATTAATGTTATTCAAGGTCGTTTAAGGTGAAAGATAAGAATCTGGGAAGTTGGAGGAGATTCTAATTAAGACTGCAAACAATATAATGATACAAGCAATCTGATTACAGAATGTAGTTGTTCTGAATTTGTTTAAACAAATGGATTCAAGTTTTCAGCAGAATATCATTATGCAGAAACGGCGGGTCCTTATACTAATTATAAAGATTATAGTATTGCAATTTGCTTGATTCCATGTTAACATATAAGACACCATTTGGCAATTGTAAATTTGCACGAAGTTGCGTCCAAACTCTTTCTTTCGGCAATGTCTTATTAAACAAACATTATCTAGCTAATTATGATTAGCTTTGACCTCCTCCAAATACTTAAGAAAATGTATCTGTAGCTATAGCTAATTGTGTGTCAAAACATTATGTCCTCAACATTACACGAAGGCAAGTGGCTCTTTATCACAATGGTGGAAAGATGTTGAGCTTTTATATAACGACGCGGATTCAAACCTCATTGGTGACTAACCTAACTTCTAATAAAATAAAATCTAATTGTTTAACAAAAAAAAAAAAGACATGAAGAACAATTAATGGCATGATTCCACGTAGCCCTAATCATCAAGTACTTCTCTCTTAAGGGGCTTGTAGCTCATTTTGTTTAGAGCATGCTCTCGTCAACCTGAGGTCGCAAGCTCAAATCATTTTCTACCAATATGCTTATTGTTGAAATATCCCACATCGGAAGAGCGAGAGAAAAAAAAGTTTAAATACCCTAACTCTATCCCAATTACCGAGGCATTTTGTGATAGAAGTCCACATTTGTTGGACTGTGTAGTGATAATTGACAAGTTAGGGACAATATCAATGTTGTTGGAAGTGTCCCTCTGATAATTTGACATATATAATTAAAATCAAACATTTCTCCCTTATTGTTTTACGAGAGAGATAGACTTTTCCATATCACATGCAACATATTATGAATATAAGTTGGGGACAATATCAATGTTGTTGAAAACGTCTCTCTGATAATTTGACACGTATATAATTAAAATCAAGCATTTCTCCCTTATTCTTTTACGAGAGAGAGAGAGAGAGAGAGAGAGAGAGAGAGAGAGAGAGAGAGAGAGAGAGACTTTTCCATATCACATTCAACATATTATGAATATTGCAGGCCTTAAAAGCATCTCCAATCCTTGGGGTAAAATTTAAAAATTTAAGCCATAACCCAGAAACTATTTTTCTCCTCCAACCCAGAAACTATTTTTCTCCTCCAATAATGATTTTATCCTTTTTTTTTAACTTTTTTTTGAAAATAATATTTATGTAGATTATCCTAATTTATTTTTATGAACATTTCATTCTTAAAATATTTAAATTCCAATAAGTAATTAAAAATTATACAAATAGATAGGTATTTATAAAGTTTTAAGTAAAATTTGATTGAAATAATTTTTTTAAAATTATTTGAGACATTAGATTTAATTTTGGGATGTCAAATCTCTTTTTTTACTGTTAGATTTGATCTTATTTGATCACAGCTATTGGATTATAAGTAAAAAACAAAAAAAAGATTTGAAATATGACAGTTTGGTGGGTCCAGAATAGTTTAAGCCAGGCTTAAATCCTGATGGGATTTAGCCTAGAGATATATTTTTTTTCACCGGACTTATTTTGGTCTAATAGTTAGAGATGATTTGGGAGGGTTTTAAAACTGATATTTAAGTTTTATTTCATGAGTTAGAAATGGTTTTAAAATTGACACATCATGATATAACGCATAGTTTAATATGAAACATAATATAACATGGACCCTGAGCTATCCAAAATAACCTCCTGAACCAACACGGATTATGAATATTGCAGGCATTAAGATTGACACATCATGACTTGATGTATAATTTAATATCAAACATAATATAATATGGACCCTAAGAATCCAAAATCACCACCTGAACCAATAGGACCAATATTACTATAATATGAATATTATAGGAAGTTTAATCATGAAGATTACGTGCAAGTTGATTGATTGTATGTACCATGTGCTTGTTTTTTCTTTAGGGGAAATATATGGTGACCGCCAGTTACTTCTACTGACGTAAACTAATAAGTAATTTGGTTTATACTTTTAATAAATTCTATGTAATTTCCTTGACAACCGTTAATACAGTTAGTCTATGATAATTTTGTAACGTAGTTACATTTATGCATAACATCTTACCTTCACAATGAAATATGACATTCATAATGAAAAATTACCTTGTTAAAGTAACAACAATGTCATCCTATATTATTAACATTACCCCTGTGTCTTAAAAAATACTGTAAATTTTTATCTGTTAACATTAGTCATACTCAAACAATCAAACCTATTGAAAAAAAAAAAACATTTTACATATCAACAATTGTTAAAGTTATAGTCAAGTTCAATACTAAAGTTTGGTTAAAAAAAAAAAAAAGTTCAACCCTAAAGTTAGGACGAAGAGCTCTCCTTCTTCCTCAGAACAGTATTTAAGTGTTTTTTTTTCTTTTATTTTTTTGCTATGAAAGTGAGTTTTGAGGGAAATCAATTCAATAAAGCTCTTATAAATGGGGAGCATTTTTGCTCACCACCATATTTATCACCGTTAGATTAGTTTGAATTTGAAGATTTGTGTAGTGGATAGGTATAAATCTCAAAATTTAAACTTATCTAACAATAATAAATAGAAGGGTGAGCAAAAATGCACTCTCTAAATGGTAAGAGCTAGCTAGGTGTGACTGTATGGAAAGATGACCAGGACTCTGTGTCACCAAATTGGACTAATACCCTTGGTCACATTGAGAGGCTTTTAAATGCACAATAAGTCATTAAATAATTTATTAATTAAGGTTATATTACTTATGATGACATGTAATTACGTTGAAATGACAGGAATCATTATCAATCTAATTTTCTTAATTAAAATACAAAGGATACGTGCAACATATAAGTCAGCCACCTCAAGAAGCAGCCAAGAGAGCAAGGAGAATTGAGTTGGGAACCGTTTGTTGAATTATATGTGCTGTGTGTAGAAAGTTGGTGACAGCGATTGGTATTTGTTTATGAAGATAAGATAGCGATTAATAACTCTTAATAATAATTCTCTATTTTAATAACCATCTGATTTTTCTACTATTTTATGCTTAATTTGTCATTGAGTTGTCACCCATCGATATATAAATGATGGATTAAGACTTCATTAGCAAATCAAACCCAAAGAGAAAAGTCTTCAAACCCTCTAAAACTATTCGTCAAAAAAGAAAAAATGATGCAGTCTGAGATGAACTTTCAGAACTTGTGGCCATACCTGAATGTAACAAATTCAGCTTTGGATACAAATGAATACACTGAGCAGATGGGGAGCTCTGAATTTTCTTCGATTTTCATGGCATCGGACGAGTTTTCAGAAACTACTTCTTTTCCATTTTCAACCATGTTTTCTGGTGAATTTGAACAACTTGCAGATTGTGATAATCTCCTGCAAGTCACATCGATGGCCGAAGAGGAATTTCCCATGGACTTGGGAGGATTCGAGACGAATTATTTGATCGGTGAGATAGAAAATATGTATGCCTCATGTTTGGAAGGCAGTGAGGGAAGCAATACTCTTACTTCGCAGCAATTTTCTGTTGAAGGAAACGATGTGTGGAGTCCAAACTCGTTTGTGACATCTGAGGCATCCTCCATGGATGGGACATCCGTCCAACAATCACTAATCCTGCCGAGAGACGAGATGGAAATCGAAAACGAAGTGAGTATTCTCCATCTGGTCAAGGCGTTCGGCGAGGCCATGGAGATGGGGCAGAGGGAGTTGGAGGTGGTGATCATGAGATGCCTTGCGGAGAAAGTAAACCCACTTGGTCAATCTCTTGAGCGCCTTGCATTCAACTTGTGCCAAGAAGTTGTTGATCATCAGCAGGGAGACCATTTGAAGCAAGAATGTAGCAAGAATTTCGAGGTTGCATTCAACTTGTTCTACCAAATATTCCCTTTTGGGAGATTTGCTCACTATGCAGCAAACACCGCAATACTTGAAGCTGTCCCCGAGGATGTGGAGATGGTTCATGTAGTTGAATTCGATATGGGGGAAGGGGTTCAATTGTCCCAGCTGATTGAGGCTTTGGCAAAGAGAAACAAAACACTTAAAGTGACAGCAATTAAATGGGATGCAGAAGAAAGTGATGAGGTTGCTCCTCCACAGTGGAGATTTGAGGAGACGAAAGGGCAACTCCAGCAACACGCAAGGTCTTTCGGGCGAAACTTGAAGGTGGAGGAGATCCCGATTGAGGATTTGGTGAGCAAAATCAAAAAGGCGAACAAGAGAGGTGGAATGAGAGAATTTCTAGCCTTCAACTCTATGGTGGGGCTTCCTCATATGAGGAGGAGAAGAAGCAGAGGACTTGTCATGGAATTTCTAAGGCTAGCTAAGGATTTGTTAGGCAATTCGGCAAGGGGTATCATAACTTTTGGTGACGGAGATGCTTGCGCGAAAAGGGAAAATGACTCGAGTTTCAGCTCCTTCTTGGACGCGAATGTTGTGCACTACAAAGCCTTGTTAGAGTCTTTGGAATCGAGCTTCCCGATCCATCTAGGAGAGGCAAGGATGGTGATGGAGTTGATGTTTGTGGCGCCATATGTGTGTTCTCAGGCTTGGTTCGAGAAGTGGAACGAATCGAGAGAATGCGGAAATCTTCATCCCTGGTTCGGGCTGGAGGGTAGGAGAGTGAGCAGGGAAATGTTAATGGAGGCCAAAGAAATTGTGGGGGCAGATAGCTCGTATGGAGTGAGAGTTGGAGGAGAGAACGGTAATGAGATGGCTTTGGAATGGAATTCAATTCCTTTGATTAGAGTTGAAACCTGGACAAACCGAAGCTAGCTAGAAATGGACTTTGTTTTTTTTTTTTAACTCTCTTTTCAAATTTTATTACAGCAAACGTGTAGACTGCTGGAGATTTAACATAAGATACTTTTGTACAGATTAATTACATTTTGTGTTGTAAAAAGAAGATCAACTAAGTTGGTGGATTATTTGGTATATAAACTTCACACTGAAAATCATAAAATTCACTCTCTGAATATAGTATCAATTATTATATAGTAAATTAAATTTTAAGGAATGACGTGGGAAATGCATGATCAATATTTTGCTGACATGATAAACAATTGTGCTAATTGATTAAAAAAAAATTATGCCAACATATCAAATAAAAAGAGTGGGGCCCCGGTCAATTCACTGAATCCAATGCCTTTCCCAACCTTCCCTCGCTGACCTCCCCCTCTCCTTTGCTGACCTCCCCAAATTCACCGTCTTCCCAACGCTACTTGCAGACAGCAGTCTCTTCGTCACTCTCTTCTCTGCAACGGGAATCAGAAAATTTTATTTTATTTTATTTTTGTGTTTCAAACGGTTACTTACGAAATTTTCGTCGAATCAAGTTTTTAATAATACTTAATTGGTGTGGGGCAACAAAACAACGTCATCAAGTAAGATATTTTCGTAAGGTTAAAATGGTTAGCACACCTTTATCAGATAATTTTTTTGGTTGGGCAAACAATGTTTGTCTGACAAATGACTTCATTTCGTTGAGTAAGACTTTGAGCGGTGACTTTTACGCGACCAACTTTTTTTTACAAATGTTCGTTGCCTAAAGTTTCTAACGACAAAACCCCATTTGACCCCACAGGATTCACCCCTCACACCCCCCCCCCCTCCGGGGAAGAGGAAACCCACGGCACAAGGCCATGAAGAACTTACCGTGAATCCGACTGTCGCTTACTCATTCTATCCAACTCATGAGGAAATTCTAGATTACGGAAGCATCCTTAAAGAGAAGAATCCTCTTCCTGAGAATCGTGAGATTTCGATCAATTATGCTAGCTTAGATGATGTGTGGTGTAAAAATGAGATAATCGTCGACGATGCATTAGCATATGCAGTAGCTATTGAGATCATGTTGAGCGATGACATTGAACAGTGTTCCGTTGATGAATGTCGACGTAGAACTGATTGATCAAACTGGAAACAAGCAATCCAAGTCAAACTTGATTCGTTTGCGAAACGTAAGGTGTTTGGACCTGTAGCTCATACTCCTCCACATGTGAAGCCCGTTGGCTACAAGTGGGTTTTCGTTTGGAAGCTTAATGAGAAGAACGAAATTGTGCATTACAAAGCTCGTCTTGTTGCTCAAGGCTTCTCATAACACTCCGGGATTGACTATGATGAAACTTATTCACCCATTATGGATGTGATTACTTTTCACTACCTTATCAGTTTGGTAGTTTCCGAAAAACTAAGTATGCAGCTGATGGACGTAGGAACTGCATATCTCTATGGGGATCTTGATACGGAAATTTATATGAAAGTTCCCGAAAGACTCACATTGACTGGATTAAATATTTCCAAACCCCGGAACATGCTCTCAATTCGACTGAGGCGTTCACTCTACGGCTTGAAGCAATCCGGAAGAATGTGGTATAACCGTCTGAGTGAGTATTTGACTAGTCAGAGATATGTGAACAACGAATTATGCCCTTGTGTGTTCATTAAGAAGTCACATTCCGGATTTGCGATTGTTGCAGTATATGTCGATGACATGAATCTCATCGGAACTCCTGAAGAGCTTGCGAGAACTCCTGCGCACCTGAAGTCGAAATTTGAGATGAAAGATCTAGGTAAGACTCTATAATGTCTCAGTCTCGAGATAAAGCATTGTTCAGATGGAATCCTAGTACATCAATCGAACTACACCCATAAGGTGTTGCGCCGCTTTAATGAGGATAAAGCGAAGTCTTCGAGTACTCCTATGGTCATTCGTATGCTAGATGCAAAACGAGATCCCTTCCATCTGAATGATGATGATGAAGAGATTTTGGAGCTTGAAGTTCCTTATCTAAGTGCGATAGGTACTTTATTGCACTTAGCTCAATGCACTAGACCCAACATCTCATTCTCTGTTAATCTTTTGGCAAGATACAGTAATACACCTACACGCAGATATTGGACTGGCGTCAAAGACATTTTTTGTTAGCTTAAGGCTACTACAGATTTGGGCTTGTTCTGTCCCTATGAATCCTCGAATAATGCCGCACCATGTGCTCCTCAAGTTGATTATCGCCTTGTTGGTTATGACGACGCAATATACTTATTTGATTCGCACAAGGCGCGTTCTCAAACGGGTTATGTCTTTACCGTTGAAGGCACAGTAATCTCTTGGAGGTCAACTAAACATACCATAATTGCCACTTCATCTAACCATGCTGAAATTCTCGCCTTACATGAAGCAACTCCGGAATCCTTTTGGTTGAGAGCAGTAGTGGGCCATATTTGAAGCTCTTGCGATCTTTATCCCCCAGTTGATGTCCCGATGACAATCTTTGAAGACAACGCAGCTTGCATCGAACAGGTTAAGAAGGGTTAAATCAAAGGAGACAACACCAAGCACATTGCATCGAAGTTTTTCTTTTCACATTAACAACAAGAGCATTAGAAGATTGAAGTCACACAAATCCGTTCCCAAGACAATCTGGCCAACCTCTTCACCAAATCACTACCGAAGACAACATTGCAGAAGCTTGTTCATGGAATTGGTATGCGTAAACTTTTTGAGCTGTAACTTTGCTATTTCTCTTTGAAATTATGTCAAACTCAGGGGGAGTATCTTGTAGATACTTGCTTGATCTTAATGTACTCTTTTTCCCTACGATTAGGAGCATTTTTCCCACTGAGTTTTTGCTACCTAACTAGGTTTTAACGAGGCACCCACCTTGGGCTGGTCATATCCCTGATGACGTCATTTAGGCGTTTCTTTTGACTTTGCATTTCTCACGCATTTTTCCTTAGACTATGGATTTTGTCCCTCTTCGGGTTTTTGCCATAGCCTTAGGGTTTTTTAGTGAGACTTACTACTTATGCAAGTTCCTACCTTATTGAGAATAAGCGTTGTTCCTTGGAATCAGCACTGACGAGTAGACTTCCTCAACTTCCGCTTGATGCTAAATCTACCTCGAGTATTTACACACTCAAGGGGGAGTGTTGTGAATATTCCTAGAATGATTCTGATTGTGTAAATCCTATTAGGTTTGATTAGGGTTTATTCTTCCTATTGTACCTCATATTCCTTGGGATAAAGAAATATGCTTATCATCTTACTAACGCTATTGCCCGGCTTAAAAAATCAGAACAAAAACTGGACTGATTTGGTTTGATTTGAACAAGAGAGCAGCATGGTTGGGTTCCACCATTCCAATTCTAAAAGTGAAACCAAACTAGGTCGGTTCTTGTTTGGTCGCCAACATTACCGTCGATATACATTCTAGTTCCACGAAAACTGGAAAACCGAAGACCTAAAATTACCTAAAATTCAAAAGAACCGAGAGTTTATAAAAGAAGACGGCAAGCTGCAATGTCAACTGCGGATGGCGATGTCTCAGAAGGCCTCTCAGATATCGACGACTTCGAGGTATGCAGATAAAGCAGGTATTGCTTTCTTATTATTTTTTTTTCAATTTTCTGAATTGTTTAAGGTAGATGCTCAAATATTTCGATGATAATAAGAATTTTTAGTTTGCATGCGACGTTGTTGGAATTTTATTTCATAGTTTTTGTGAAAAGTTCAGTTCTTGGTTCATGACAATCGACCACATTTTCCATGTCTGATAATTAAGCAGATCAATTTAATCAAACACAAAAGCAGAGATCCTGAAAGTTACACTTCCATCATACCCCACTCGGTAGTCCGTATAGCGATTTGGATTCCTATGTGATTGTTGCTTCTATTTTTCGTTTGTGAATTTCAATATGGAAGAACTCATGCTTCTGTTTTTTAGGTTGCTGGGTACCTTAACAGCAAGGAGGCGGCACGGTTTAAAAGATTCATTTGGGAAGTACTTAACAAGGACTACGATCAGGTAGTGCCTTTGCAAGTTTGTAAGTTTTGACACATTTGTTTTCACAAGGATTTGGTGCAATGTTAGGCAATTTCGTAGTTTCTGTTTATTCGATGGT
>JAOTRO020200522.1:0-17726 GCA_028566515.2 Pyracantha coccinea
ACCGCACATCCACAAATCAACATCTTACGGAGATCGAATCAGAGGATCAAATTCAAGAGAGATTGTAACCCTAACAAAAATCAATACAAATATTATTTTGTGCACGTGTTCTTGTCTCGTTCGTTTCAGGAAATATTCGTGTTCACAGCGATAATTAGGGCCAAAGAATCTATAACTTTAAGGGCAGACTTTAAAAAGCTAGGCACTAAACTTCTTTTCAAGTCAAATAGCACCCAGTAAATTCTTTAATAAACGAACTACTTTAGTTCATTCATCATCTCTGTATATATTAATCTTAACATGCAGCCACGCATGCCATTAGAAGCAATGCTAACAAATTAGGAGATGAAAATGACAACGGTAACATGAATAATGTTAAATTCACAAAATTTATTTACTACTTTGTTCGCCAAATAATGTGTTAGTGTATGTGTAAATATCTTATTTATTAATAACTAATAATATTCAAAGTGGATCCAAGTTTAACCAATCAAATACTACCGCATTATTTGGTGAGCGAGTTTGATATGCTAATAGCTAGTACTCTAATAACGTATTAAAATGAACCCATATTAAAAATGAATAATTGAAATTTATTGATAGCGACAATATTGGATCATAATATGAAAACACACTGTAGGCGGCACCAAATGCACCAGCATAATTTAGATGTCACAATTATTGTCATACATAATATAGCAAACTTCGAGTAGTGAAAAGCAGCAGCAGCCTGTAATCAGCAAAGGAAACTCAACGTATCATAAAAATCAACTTGTGGTCTGGTGCAACAGAAGCTCATCAATCAGTGCAGCAGCGGAACATGGTGAACCGCTCCATGAGGCGGCCGCATTCAGCGCAGGCCACAGTCTCTGGCATGAGTCCGGTGGCAGGCAATATGAGACTGGTGCAGTGATGTGGAGCTTCTTTATAAACCCCAGCCAGGTACTCATTCAGTGCGGGCACAAACCCTAACTCAGTCACCCTTCTATTCCACAAGTTAAACTCCCTGAAACTTCTATGCATGTGCTCCCCATTAGCCTTAGACATCTCTGATGAACCGGCGCCAATCACAGCCCACCCGCGGTCACTTGAACCAAAGCTCAGCATCGATATGATCCCCTGCATCACTGCATCATTCTTTATATTGTCGGTCCTAAATTGACCTGACCGAAAAGCCTCGGACTGAATCTGTTGTCCCTTGGACTGCCACATGCTCTCGAGACGCAACCAGAAGAACCAGATGAGGTTCCACTCAAGAGTGTGGCTTAGCTTCTCAGCTTGGATGACGTTCATGATGTTCCGGACCACTTTCTCCTTAGGCTTGCTCTTCCCCACATAAAGCAATTCCAACTGGATCCCAGCATCTAGAGCCACTTTTTTTGCTGACCTTGTGAAGTTTCTGATCCAATCTATGTCTTCCCCACCATACAAGCAAATGTATTTCCCTTCTGTGATCTGAAATCGGTCATGTCAAGAATTAGTATTTGTTACATTAAGTGACATGTTATGTCATCAAACTATCAATATTCCGGACACTAATTAACAGTCTGACAACATAGCATGTTAAATATTATAAAGTGAATATATATGGATGTACCCAGGTAATTAGGTTTTGATCGAGGGAGTCTGCCAAAAGCTCCATCCTCCATGTCTCCTCGTCCCAGAGCAACTTCTCTCTGTTGCTAGTGAAAGGGAAGGCAACGCTTCCAAAAACACACATCATGTGAACCGCATTGGTGTGCACTATTTTGCCTTGAGGGTCCATCACCACAAGCAGAGGCTTCTTGACGTAGTTCCATTTATCCTGCTTCCTGATGTACCTGATGACAGTCGGAGAGACAACCGAAGGGTGGAACACTGTGAACCATTCCATGTTCCTTCTAACTTCCTCAAACTGCTGGTACTTGGCTTCGGTCCACATGTCCACAATAGGAATCCACACAACCTCGTACTGGCTCTCT
Organism: Pyracantha coccinea; assembly: GCA_028566515.2. Lineage (NCBI taxonomy): Eukaryota > Viridiplantae > Streptophyta > Magnoliopsida > Rosales > Rosaceae > Pyracantha > Pyracantha coccinea. Next base: position 1,962 of record JAOTRO020200522.1, read on the forward strand.
GGTCTAGTTGGGTTATGCCGTTTTTCCATGTACATTTGTTGCACAATCATGTACTCGTTTTCGTGGACAACGTCTAGGTCCGAAAGGAACAGTATCACAACCTTCCTCTTCAGCACATCAATGTCAACCTGTTTGATGTATCCATTGGGTATGAGGGCGTTAATTGGTTAATTAAACATTGAAATCATAACTCTGACATTAATTTTTCCTTCCAAGTATGTGTTTAATGCAAGTTAAATGCATGGCTTAATTAAAGATCATCAATTAGAGCTTGTCAGAATTCACATGATTAAAAATAATTAAGTACTTGATGAAATCATTCAGCACTTATATTTCCTATTAATTTTTTCAATCAAGGTTAGTTGACCTGATTTGAAAATGATCTTCGTTGATCAATTCGATTTGATTATATATATTGTGGGGATAGAAAAGAAATGAGATTTCAGCGCGAACCCTCTTCTTGTTGTAGCAATCATAGAGTGCAGGCAGATCGTCCTTGTAAAACAAGACCCTCAAAGGCTTGGTGTTATCAATGTGTGGTGTTTCCAAGATGTAAGCAATCGCAGCTAAGGCTTCATCATCTTTCTTCCTCTCTGCATCCCATCAGACCATTAATCTCTACCTAGGCATTTGCATAAACATATAGGGTAATTAATTATAAGCTAGCTCTACTCGTTAACTAGACTCACTGATGATATCTTGTAATCTGTCGAGATTGTCCTTGAGGTGGCTGTGAATGTTTTCGAGCTTATGAGCCAAGGATGATAGTTCCCATGTCTCTGTCACATACCTAATAAAAGCCAAATAAACAGAAAACATAATAACTTTAACATAACGTTTTCTTGCTTGTCAAAAAATGTTAATTAATGTTGTCAGACTAAATATAAACCACACACATGCATCCAGAAGAACGAGTACTTACTCAGGACCCATGCCAGTGATCCCCAAGAGTTGTGATCCAGCAACTACAATACTCCGAACCGTCCAGTAAACAGCTGTGGGGATAAGAGCAGTGTTAGCCACTGACTTTGCTTCAGTTGTCAAGTGGGGATCGCGGTGGAGGTCATGTAGCTGAACAATGCACTTGGTCACGTTGAGCACTGCCCTAACCAGATTGTTGTAGCCGTCAAACTTGGTCTTCAAGCTAGTTCCGGCACGTTCCAGTATATCTTGCACTTGCTTAAGCTGCCCAACCGCTTTTGCAAGAGGGTTGGTGGTGTAAAGGTGAGCCACAAGCCAATATTCACCATCTTTCACGGCAAAAGCTCCCAAAGCAAGAACAACCTTCTCATCCCAGTCGTAGTGTTGCACAATGTCTAATATGTCCATGGTTATCTTGTTGGCATCTTCCCCGGACTGCCACTTGCAGAACATCTGTCACACACATATATAGAGTGCCAAGACAATTAATAGGGCACTTATTTTGTAAATTTAATTAAAGGAACAAATTAATCATAATGCTGATTGTTTTGCAATAGTGCTAATTATCTACAGCAAGAAAGGATTTTTTTATGTCACCGATTGTGAATCTAGACCATTAATCAAGTTAATTGTTGTCTGAATGTGTGATACACGTTCACATTTATGTATCTATCACATGAACGCCACAACTAGTTATAAGCTACAGTATGTATGTTATAAACCTCGCATGAAATTTCATTAAACAGGCTGGTTGGAACATCGTAGTTGTCATGGAGGCCACTCATGGTAGCATGAAGAGCCTTCTCATGCTCCAAAGCATCGGCATGTGCACCTGGCACTGCTGCTCCCTAATTATACACAAACAATGTCACATTATGAGCAACAAAGTATCATAAATAAACTAAATCATTTATAAAATTTCAACGTAGTGACTTTTTATGCGATTGTGATTTTATCGTCTTTATCTCGTTAGAACCAAACTTACAGTGACAATGCCGTGGATGTCTGGTTGGGTAACGTGGGACAGGATGACGTCGATGGTTTGAAGAATGTGTTTCAAAGAAAGAAGAGTGACATCATAGGGACGGGCATGAGACTTGTCACTAGCCAGAATTTGGTTGGTCAGCATACTGTCATCAGAAGTTGTTGAAGATTGGCGACGCCCATTTTTGAGCAGAGGGCGGTTGTAGTGGTCTCCGCCTCTGCGCCCTCCGGCGGTGGGATTAGTGTAATACTGACCAGCTGGTGCACGGGGCGCATTGTAATTCTGAGCACCTGGGGCATCGGGTGCAGTATAGTTCTGAGCAGCCGGTACAAGAGCTGGATTGTAATTCTGAGCAGCTGGGATGGAAGTCTGAGTATAATTCTGAGCAGCTGGTACAGGGGCCTGATCATAATTCCGAGCAGCAGGTGCAGGGGGGTTGTTATAATTCTGAGCAGCCGGTACAGGGGGGTTATTATAATTCTGAGTAGGTGCAGGGGCCTTAGGGAAATTCTGAGGAACAAGGGCCATTTTCGAAAGGATGAGGCTGTAAGCTTGGCTGTGAGGGGATGGGAGAAAAGAGAGAAATGGCTTCGATGTTTGTTGGTTTCAGATCAAGCCGCTAGCTAGGGTTTATATAGTTTGGTGCATGCAATTAAAATGGAGAGAAAAGAAGTGCAAAAACAATATGTGGTAGCTGCTACCTTGCTTCCATTAGGGTTTGCTCCAAAAAGTGCCAGGAGAGACAGCAAAGCTTACAATGTTTGATATTTTTACTCTTTAGAGAGAAGGGTTTGTCTTGCGTTCCTGATATTCTTACTCTAGGAATATTTGTTATTCATGCATAGTTTGCCCTGCGACATGATTCATGCATGTTATATAGTGTTTGTTTGTTATAACTTGATTATCTTTATTACTAATTAATTTCATGCATGCATCAAATAAGTTTACTTGAATGAGTATTAGAATTATTATTTTCACTTAAATGAATATTAGAATTATTACATTCATGACTTTGTGTTTAGACGTTCAGTATTCATATAGAATCAACATACGTACTCGTGCATGATTGGTACTTTTAGGAGAATAACTTACCTTGCAACTAGGACGCCAATATGGTAATCTTATCAAAACGAATTATGCGAAGTTATGTAAGAAAATTAAAACACTTGAGAGTTCGTGATAAGTTTGAGACTCTGTCACTTTAACGTTTAAGTTGCAAGTAAGTTTTCCTTCTACTTCAAATCATCTAGACTAGCATGCAAAACCAGGAGGTCTTGCAATTCTATCAAAATGGTGTAAAAATTTCATAATATTATAGGGCTAGAATTTTCCAATCTGTATAAATATAATACGAGGTACTATCATATAATAATTGTGTTAATTCAGTCTTAATACTCCAGCTAGTATCACTGGCCTTTTTTCACTTTTCCCAGAAGCGAAAGTGAGGAAACAAGGAGACAGTATAACGTACGGAACCAAGAAAAATCAATTAGAAAGTTCATTGCCTTCTTCATCCCACCAATAATTTGATGTTTTACTCAAATTGTTTGGTGCCTTTTGTACTCAAGGTATAATAAGCTATTGAAATCTTTCACCAATCGAGGAAAGCATATAAATTTAAGCTAGTGGCCAACTGAATAATAGAACATTGGAAGGAAAAGAAAACGAAAATACCTATATGCGTTTCGGATGCGTCCTAACACTGCTTTTCTTTTCTTTTATATAGATAAGATTCCAAAACTTTGGCCATGCTCATGAGGGACCAGGGGATTGCTTGACATATGGTAGGAAGTAGGAAACAAAAAGGAGCAAGTGTTGATATATATGACAAGATACGAACATAAAATAGCCTAATATGTGAGAATTTTTTTTAAAAAAAAGTATTCGGTGCTCAATCATGTACTTTATGTGTCATATAATAAATGGAAGAATAAGATAAAATATATCATTTTGTTGAGTAGCTTGGATTTCATTCATAAGACTCAAAATCAATTTGACTCACCAACACATGCTTACTATCGAATTGTCCTTTTGTATTAAAACAAAGAGTTTACCGCTTTACTTTAAAAAAAAAACTCTCGCCTGATATGCTAGGAAAGGATAAATATAAATCTTTGTTTCTATCAGCTGGAAAAGACAAAAATATGAAAGAAACAGGGGAAAGCTTCAGGAAATCCAAGGTAAAAGGGGAATATTAGTATTGTTCAAGATCTCTAATGGGGGCCACAGTCTTTCGGTACTCAGAACTCAGAAGAGCCAGAGGTAAAGCAAGTTGGGCGCATAACCTACACAAATTAGAAAACATTATACACATCACCCACCCATAAAATTGATCTTCAGATACAAGTTTTGATAAGGGGATACTTTGAATGCTGTTTTAGTTTCTAACATTTTTTTACTAAAACTTAATAGTATTCAAAGTTTGATCAAAGTTCTTTAATTTTGTAACCTCATTATATTACTATTAATATTTATATTTCTATAGTCTTGACGTTAATTGTTTGATATCTTATGAGATTTATAATCCTACAAATTTAAAATTAAACATTTTGATTGATTAAATGGATTAAAGCTATGTAACAATATGAAATAATAAATGGCAAAAGAAGTATCCATAGTGTTAAAAATTTGGTATATTTTACATATAAAAAAGTGATACATTAATAAAGAAGAATGAGTACAAATGAAATTTTTAAAAATATGGGCACAAAAAAAAGATTAAAAAGTTATGAGTACAAATGAAATTTAAAAAAATATGGGCACAAAAATAAATTAATACATGGGTGCAATTAAAACTAAAAAGAAAATAGTACAAATTTGAAAAAAGGGTTGCAAATTAAAAGTGGGTACAAACTAAAAATATAAATATATGATACAAAGTTTAGCCATAAAATATAAATATACCATATGTAATTTTTCTCACACTAAATGAATATTTTAAAAATTTAGTGTAATTATGTTGTATATTGAAATAATGACTAAGGACCTTGATAAAAAAAAATTACAAAGAAATAAGGTTTTGATCAATGAAAAAGGAAAAAGAAGGATGAGAACCTAATTTCTCATTTGATTAAATTTCTTATGGTATTCCTTGAGTGAAAGTTTTAGTTTTAAAATGTGGACATGTAGACTCAACAATATGCTTATTTTATATATATTTTACTTAAAGGATGATTATGCATTAGGTGAGCTACACAGAAGGCTTGGTCGTCGGATTATAATAGTAGAAATCTTACTCTCTAAACCCGCACAAGGCAGAAAGAAAGAACCAAGACCCTAGGATTAGCCATCAACTACAAGTAGGCAAATTCCTTCCCTCTCAGAGCAGTTAGAAGGGGCTCTCCCTGATAGAACGGCCCCTCCGTCCCCTATCTTCAAAATTTATTAAATAAAGAAAAGTGAAAATAAAAGAACACAAGAAGGGGACGGAGTCAAAACCTGCGAAGATAAAACAAAGAAAACAACCAACAAAAACGAAAAACATGACCAAACTCAAGGTTACGAGCATGGGCATCAACTGCAAAATTTGGAACAGTGGACCACCAATAATAAGCACTACCAACCGTGCTAAGAGAAGATAGGGCATCAACAACTTGATTACCCTTCCGATAAATGTTTGTACAAAAAATACTCATATGACAAAGGCGCCATAATCAATTGTTCTAATCAACCAAGAGAAACCAAGAAACTGATTTAGGAGAACTATAAAGATAGTGAAAACCTAATGTGGAATCAGTTTCAATCCAAATAAGCTTTCAATCTCGAATCCAAGCAATACAAACCGCCTCAATGAAAACTAATATTTCTGCAGCCACTAAACTAACAAACTCTATATTTGAAGAGAAAGAACCAAGTACATGCCCGCTTGTGTTATCTTTCTTTGCTTATCCGGCTCGACTCAAACTTTAGATACAGCCCAATCACCAGTGGGGTGGCTTTGACTTTAGCTTTGGTTATGAGTTTGCATAGCATGGGTGGCTGTTGCTAGCTGCTCAGTTTGACACTATTCTTCTCGTTCCTTTTGTCTCAATTTTTGGGGACAATTTTTTTTCGAAGCGGTTTTTACCACAACTTTATAAAATTTGGTTGGTTGCTGGGTTTTTTGTTTATGCGTATCTTGAAAGGTCCGTATAAAAGTGAAGTTTGATAATGAGAAATGATATACATACATTTTTTTAGCATCTCACACACATTGCTGATGTAAGAAATTTAGTGGACCTTGAGTCAACGTAAAGTGTGTAGAGACCTTCGCGAGTGCGCTCCGATCAAGGGTGGGCAGACGAAGCAACATGCAAGGAAGATAGAATAAGCATCGAAAGACACCGATGTGGTAGCAACCTAAGAGCCTCCGATGCTTAAGTTAACAAAGTATGTTGAAGGCGCCACGAGGACTTTAGAGTTAATATAGTATTTAAGTAGTAATGATAATTAACCTTTTAAACGGAATAGAAGTTGCCATTTTATAGAGGCAAAGTTGGAGAATGTTTCTTGACTTCGACCAATATGCGATTGAATGCACTTAATTTGATTTTCATTACCTTGGAGCTTATATCATGTATTATGGCAGATTAGTATTGATTTTCAGGTTGAACTGGGGACCGAAACTCGTGCAATCCTGATATCCAATGCTGGAGGCCGTTTTACCCATCACACAAATCTAATAAAGAGATTTTTTTCCCAGTCTTTGAAATAAAACTCATTGATGGGGCTCATTTGTGTCGTCTTACAAAAGATGTGGTCCTCCTTTTTTTTTTTAATCAACTAACATATGGAGCGTCAATTTAAAAAGAGTATATAATGATCTTTATCCACGTCTACGACTAAACGTTATAGTAATATAATTTCTTGTTAAATTTTGTTCTTAAGTGCAACCTCAACACATTTGGATTAGTAACATGCATTTTCAGACAGAATACCCTTCTTGCAGAGAAATTATATTTTAATATGCCTTCAGAAACTTAAGTGAGTCTGAGATACCCTTTTTTAGAAGGAGAGTATGAGGTTATCCCTAGGTCATTACAACTTTACATTACCCCCAAAAACGATGCATCCTATCTCTTCGGCAAAATACAAATTAATTTGGAGATGCGAATTGTTAAATGGCAGTCTGGTAGAAGGATATCCCCGGTAGAATTAGATAAAAAAATTTGGGGTTATGTTATTAATAATTAAAAATAGTGGAATGACAAGGAGATTAAATATTTTAAACTAAATTTGTAAATCAAATGATATGGTTATAGATAATTAATTATTAATTAAATATCGATTAACGTGCTTATTTTTTATGGATGACACATCGTTCGGTTTACAATGAGGTTCTTCATCCATCGTCAATTGACTTTGATTCTAATTCTCTTTATATGATTTTCAATTTAGGTATTCGAAATGATAAACAAGCAGTTGTGTTTTGTTTTCGAGTAATGTTAGGGAGACCAAATTTTTAAACCAAATGATGTTTCACCAATAAAAAATAAACACGTTAATCAATACTTAAGTATTAATCCAATCATCAATGTCTACATCATTTGATTTACAAAATTTAGTTTAGAAATTTGGTCTCCCTAACATTACCCATCTTTTTCTGTTGCCTTGTTTAAGGTTAATGCCCAACTGTTGCCATTGCTTGGTAAACGAGTAGTTGTCTTTCTTCTCCTTTATCGCTTTTATTTAAGGGATTTCCAAAAATGTTTACTTAAGCAAAAAATTATAGTTGAGAAGTTTATAATTAAAGTTGGTCAAGCATAGCTTTTGACATTTACGTTAACATTTTAAACACATCTAGTTCGACGGATTAACATGCTAACTACATCTACTTAATTGCCACCCAACTTATTGACCTCCTTTATTACTTCAACTCCTTCCCACTTTATTCTCTTGTCCCGCTTACAAGTAAATTAAATGAAAAATTTTCTCTTGATTAGGTGGCGACCAAAAAAACAACCAACAAAAAAGCGGCTCTAAATCAATTAAAGTGAAACATAAAATCTCACTTTTGAAATTGTGTTTCATTATAAATTGTAGTACGGTAAATTTGTAAAGAGAGAAATTGTGTTTTTAGAATATTAACGTTTTAAGTGCGAGTGTAGTACATACTGCATACATGTAAATTGGAAAATGTAACTTATATTTTCCTTTTAAGTTCTTTTCTCGGAAAACATGCTTTATTCAAAACGAAGTAAGCACAGTAAAGTAGGAGAGATTTTTTCATATACGCAAAACACAAGCCGATACATCACCTGTCATAATGTATGTGGAGAGAGTTAAAGAAAATTGGGGATACACTATAGAATTAATTGCCATTATGGAGCCGACCTATTAACCCTTGGGGCAATACGAATGTAGTTTGAGTAATTGTTGTTTTGTACGACCATAATGAAAGAGCAATTACCTAACTTAGGACTCGTTTGGATATGCTTTTAAAATGACTGAAAGCGTTTTTAAAGAAAATCTTTTTAGGTTCCAAAAGCACTTGAAGTGCTTTTTGCAAGAAGCACCAGTTATGTGCTTATTTCAGGAAGCACTTTAAATGGTTTTCCAGGATTTACTTGCATTTTTACTAAGAATTGGTTCTAAAAACATTTTCACCAAAAAAACTTTCAATCATTTTAAAATCACGTCCAAACGAGCTCTTATAAGCTCATGCAAGGTCTCTCCTCCCATCAAGTGAGATCCATTCTCAACAAGAATTACACTGAAAAATCTCTCAATACATAGTATATGCGCTCGGAGAGATTTTTCCAAGTGCTGAGTATTCGAGCGGTTCTCTACATATGTGTCATAATACAAGTGAAAAAATGATATATTTTTTCCCATCTCTTCACTTATTTTATGACACGTGGAGTACCCACTTGACTACAAGACATTTAGAAAAATTCCTCATGCGGTCGAAGAATCTCTAATTTAATCCCTCCACGCGGAGGGATCTTTCACTGTGCCCGAATACGGAGTTGAACATCACGTGTCACTATACAAATGAGGATATTTTTTTATAAAGCAAGTGGTGAGTTACTTGTGTTAAAAACTTAACCACTTAAAAAATGAAATTTCCCTTTGCTTATTCAATGACACGTGGTGTACCATCCTTATTCTGAGGACAATGAAAATTTTCTACTCTAGGTGGGTCAAAAAAGCAGGTGGCACATTTCATATGAAACTAGCAACCTTAAAAACTTCATTTCTCAAGTACTAATCTCACAAAAGAATAATTGACAAACATGTTTTTTCTCTCCAAAATTATAAACTTGGTAGGTTTCTGGGATGCAGCTCTTGCCCTGTTTGGTCTTTTCATATTCACTTGCTTGCTAGAAAAGTTTACCAACAAGGGTCCAATGCTATGGCCAGTAGTGGGGATCACACCCTCACTTTTTCTCAACATATCCAACATCTACGATTGGGCAACCCCAGCTCTGATCAGGGCCGGAGGAACCTTTCGCTTCAGGGGAATGTGGTTCGGCGGGGCCCACGGGATTGTGACCATCGATCCTTCGAAAATCGAGTACATGCTCAAAACAAGATTTATCAACTTCCCAAAAGGCCAGTACTACAGGGAGAGGTTTCGTGATTTGCTCGGGGATGGGATTTTTAATGCGGACAGTGAAATGTGGAAGGAACAGAGAAGAATTGCAACTTCGGAGATGCATTCGAGCCGGTTTTCGGACCACTCGTTCCTTTCCATGCAAGTTTTGGTGCACGACAAGCTATTGAAGTTGATGGAGAATGTGGTGAGTTCTAAAAATGGTGTTGTTGATCTCCAAGAAGTGCTTCTTCGGTTTACTTTCGACAACATTTGCACCACGGCTCTTGGTATTGATCCAGGTTGCTTGGCTTTTGACTTGCCCGAAATTCCTTTCGCGAAAGCTTTCGAAGAAGCCACTGAACTGACTCTCTTCAGGTTCATGGTTCCACCTTTTGTGTGGAAGGTTATGAAGTTCTTCGAAATGGGGTACGAGAGGAGGCTCAAAGAATCAATTGGAATCGTGCATGAATTTGCCGGGAAGGTAGTGACAGAACGATGGAAGGAATTAATTAAGCTCAGAGGGTTAAAAGATCGATCTGATCTCCTGTCTAGGCTTATGGAGTACGCTGATCAAAACCCACAAGGACAAGGCAAACAAAAGCGCTTTTCGGATAAGTTCCTAATAGATTTCAGCATAAGTTTTATTTTAGCTGGGAGGGACACAAGCTCTGTGGCCTTAGCATGGTTCTTTTGGTTGGTGCATAAAAACCCAAAAGTGGAAAACAAAATCCTCAAAGAAGTCAACGACATTTTAGGCGGACGCGACTGCAGTCAGAAAAATCCAATTTTTACAGTGGAAGAACTAAAGAAAATGGTGTATCTACAAGCAGCATTGTCAGAATCACTGAGGCTTTACCCAGCAGTGCCAATTGACATCAAAGAGGTTGTTGAAGACGATGTATTCCCTGACGGCACCGTGGTGAAAAAGGGAGGCCGGGTTCTATACTCGATTTTCTCCATGGCGCGAATCGAGTCCATATGGGGACGAGATTGCTTGGAGTTTAAGCCTGAAAGATGGATTAAAGACGGAGCGTTTGTGAGCGAGAATCAGTTCAAGTATCCAGTGTTTAACGCCGGCCCGAGGTTGTGCTTGGGGAAGAAGTTTGCCTACATGCAGATGAAAATGGTGGCTGCTGCTATTCTGTTGAGGTATGAGGTTAAAGTTGTTGAAGAACGTAATGTTGTTCCAAAGTTGACGACCACACTATTCATGCAGAATGGGTTGCTTGTGAATCTCAAGCCTAGGTTTCTTACAACTGTGTGAGTGTGAGGAATTGTCGAGCAGTTATTTTTTTAACTATTTATGGAAATCCTAGGCTGCTATTCTATGTTCTACTTGGGCAACTGGTCCATGGAATAAACTTGATATGGTAAAACCACAGGCAGTAGAAGCTTTCTTTGTTGTCCTAGCAGCTAGAAATTAGAATAATGCAACAGGCTGGCAGTTAATGGATGTGGCAGTGGACCACGTCTTTCCAGCCACACTCACAAAGAGCGGGATCTATCTGCATTGGACCCACTCTATTTGAGTGTGACCAAACAAAAGACGTGGTGATAACGTTAACACTATACAATCAGTAGTGCACCGATCGGTAATCTATCGCCTCCAAGCCTGATATTGGAAAGTAAATACTCAAATATGATTTTCTGATTCGTGTGCAAGTCTCTAGTTTATATGAAGTCTTGACCAATAAGCGAATACATACATATTAATCATATTGGTTATATGTAATTCTGATTCTAATACTTCTTCCATGGCATCAGAGCACGATTATTTGGCAAATATAAAGACAAAATAAAACATAATAATTAGGATTTCATTCTTGTTTGCTCGTCCTAAGAGACATGATGATATGCAAAGCGAACCTGAATTACTTTCAAACCTTAGCTGTGGAGCCAAAAATAATCAAGAAAATTATAGAAGCAACAAGTGTACTTTTGGGTTAAAATGACAAAATTACCCACAAGACACACCAGGATTTCCACACACATGCAACGAAGAATAACACCTTAATCAAGACTTTGGCATCGGAGATTCTTGGGCCAAAGGCCCCCCCCCCAACAAATTCAGCGTGGGCATGCGAAGCTTTTGGCCTTAATCTTAGGTGTTTTTATTTTGCAGGTGCATTTTCATCAAATGAGAAAACAACGGAAATTTGCATCCACACTAGCTTTAATTAATTTCCATCTTAATCTGCCGTGACCACATTTTTGTTTTACAAGACATAAGGGAGCCTAATTTTTTCTTTCCTAAGATTACAAGACCCTCCTTCGGTAGCTTCGGTCATTAGTTGCCTAATTTTTTCTTTCCTACGCTTACCAGACCTTCCTTCGATGGCGTCGAATTTATCAAGCTGTCCACGACTTTGAACCACTGGCTTGCGGGGTCGCACGAACTGTCTCCGCTTAAGCATTTGCAGGCATTTGTGACAATGGTTTTGTCGGAGTCTACATCCAGGCAAACTTCAGTACCATCCGTGGTCTTAGATTGAAGGTGCATCTGGGAATCCGAAATGGTCTCCCATTGCGAATTCGGGGTGGTGCACGGTATTCCCAATACTGCCGGCTTATTCAGTTGATCAGCTTGTATGCAGAATTTTATTTCATTCAGCAATAGGACCTTTGTGGATGAATAGGTCCAGCCTTGAGTCCGAGAGCATGGACCTAACTTCAAAGGGCCACGGGTTCCAACTTTTACGAGGCAGAGGCCTGTGGCTGGATGGAATATGATTTTATGCAACGTGGGTGTATGTAAACCTGCCCCTGCAAACACCACAAGTACATTAATCTTAAGTCTGTAAATTTGAGCAGACGTGGACGTGGCACACATTGGCTAGAGCGGATGTGGTCTTCCCTATCAACCCGAGTTCAAATTTTCATCCCAACAATTTTTATTGGTTTAAAATAACATATTGGTTGTATCAGTCTCCCATAAGCGCGCAGGAATTTTTGAGTGAAAAATCACTAGCATGCATGTCTGGGAGACCGACCTCAGAAAAATCGAACCAAGAAATCGAACACACTATACCTTTGATAGAAGTTTGGAGGACAGATACTCTTTGAGTTAGGCTTGAGTTCCTGATACCACTCCAATCCGAGTTCAAGATTCCATAATACTCTTCCATACCCGTCACCCCTTGCCTGAAATAATAACTCCCAACCAGGCTCCACTGAGCAAAATCCACATCAAGTTCAACAGCAGCAGCCATGAAGCAGTTTAAGTACCTGTTGTCAATTACATTGGTGCCCCTCTGGTCCACACCAAACTCGCTCACAAACAACGGAAATCCTCTGTCAAGCAAAAAACCCGACCTTCCCTTCACGTTATTGTACACACGGCCGCACACTTGATTGGAGTTGCCGCTCTTCCACGCCTGCCCGTCTGTGAATCCATACCAGTGAACCTCATATACCGTTTTCCCAGAAAATGTGAGCTTCACTGGTCGATTGGCGAGGAAAGACAAGTCTGTGTCAAACTTCAGGCCAGAGAGAATGACAAGCACATCTGGGTTTGCCTTGTGGACTGCCTCAGCTCCTCTTTGCATGTACCTATACCATGCATAGTTCATAATAGTATAGTTAATTACCATTAATTCGTTTTTATCAGTGGTATATACATAGCACAAAGAAATCATTGTGATGTACTTGGATATCGCCATTTGGGATAACCAATTCACTTATGTTATAATACGTGAGTTCGCTTGAAATGAAATGAAATGACGCACTTACGTGTACCAGTCGTTAACATTCTGTTTGGGGCCTCGCAGCTCATTCCTCAAGCTCATGCCCACCACATTGCGCACACCATGGAACAACGCTGCCATTCGAGTTAGGCCAACGATCCAATTGTCAGGGTTGAAATAGTCGTCGCCGAAGAAACCATTGCCGTCAGTGTTGCTGCAACACCACCCAGGCTTGCTTAAGTGATTGTCCAGTACAACCATCACATTGTTTTTCCCAAGGCTAGAAACCACCGCCTACATGTGAACATAATAATCAGTTATTAACCTTGCTTAAACTAATAAACCTGTAAAGTAAAATTGGAACATGTAGACTCTCGATCTTCACCTCTCTAGTCTGTTCTGCAGGTAATCAGTTACCCCTAAATTTAAAACCATGTCATATGAAATTGGCCGTTTAATAACCAATTTGTTTTTACTTTTTACTTTTTGTTTTATTTATTTTTTAAATATGAAAACTGAAATCTTGTTTGATAATTACTTTCAGTTTTCATTTTTTTTTTTGCCAAAAAACTGAAAATTGCTTTCTTGAGTTTTCAAAAATTGGTCTTGGATGTTCACATTTTGGTTTTTAGTTTTCAAGACTAAAAGAAGTTACCAAAAAAGATTTCAATTTTCAAAAAAGTGAAAACTAAAAACGAAATAGTTATCAAACAATTCCGAACTTTTATTTCTTATGATCAAAAATTTTTTTAATTTACACTCGTGTTAAAACATGTGTATAACAGAACCTGTCACTTATCAATGTTACAATAATTAGATTAGTAATACCAGGTTGCAGTGTTAATGTCCGATGGTGCACAACAATCTATTGGGTTATTTATTCTGCAGATGCAAGTGCTAACATTGTCGACTACGGATTTATAGAAAAGAAATTTGTAAATATCATGATAGCATACACCGAGATATATATATAACGATTATCTTGTAGCTCTTCATTTAAAGTTGTCCTTGATTTGTTTGGTAATGAAAACTAATCGGAAAGTCACTTTTATGAATTTTCAAACTTTGGCTTTCAATTTTTCAAAATTAAAGAACTTACCAAATAAGTTTTCAGTGCATACGGTCTCTTGCAGAAAAACTAATCTTACCGACACAGATTTTATAGCGTAGAAACGTGATCTGGAACATTAATGTCATAATACAAATAGATGGACATTTGAAAAAAAAAAAAATTACTCCCCACTCATACGGTCATATCATAACACTTAATACAACGAGTCGTATTTTCGGTACACTAAAAAATCTCTCATACAAATACTTGTGGGGTCCATGCAAAATGTCATGGTTAAGCAAACGAAAATAAAAACTCACCTCAATTATATTTTTCATTTTATATCACTCAATATTTGACACGTAGAATCACTTTTTTGAAGTGATAATATAGTAACGAGTAATGTTAAAAAGACTAAATTTGTAGATAAAGTTTTAAAAACTAAATAGCATGATAGTTGATGATTGATTTATTACTTAAACATTGATAAACGTGTTTATTCTTATTAGTGACGCATCATTTAGTTTGCAAATTTAGTCTCTAAATTTAATCTCTCTAGCCATAGCATCCCCTAAAAAAGTACCTACATTATTTTTCCCGTGAAAATCAGAGAACTTGTACCTGGAAAGCTTTTATAAGGGAGAGATCGACGAAGCCGGGATTGTTGGACTGGAGACCAGAAATGGAACCGAGCAGCCCAAGCCTCTGAAACGACTGCCGAACAGTGACTTCTGCCAGCGTCGAATTGGTGGCCAAGAAAAGCGGCCACGTCAGCCTGACGCAGTTGAACCCCAGCGACGTGATGCGCTTGGTGATTGCGTTCACCGGCTGCTTGCTGAGGCCTTCAGCGAGGACGGTGTCAAGATGCGACACCCAATTCACGCAGGCCAGCTTCACGCGCCTCCCATTCTCGTCGACGATCCACCGCTTGTGGGTGGAGAGTGGGAGGGCTGAGACTGCGATGAGAGAAAGGATGGAGAGAAAGGAGAAGAGTGAGATGATCGGTCTTGACATGGCTAAGGAAGTTCGTTGAGAATTTATGGGAGCTCTTAATCTATATACTGCTGATTGATAGGCCCACCACACTCCATGCAGTTCACTCCATGCACTTCAAAACAATAAGATAAAAAAATTTACAATTTACAAGGCTTTTTACCGGTTACACATTTATTATGCTTTGGATTGTGTAAATCATTACAAGGTTTTTTACTAAATACACGATGAGCCGATTTTATTTAGAGAATTTTAACGAAAAATTTCTGATACTGTTTATTTTAACAAAAATATATATTTTTACACTAAAAAGTCAATCGTAATACTATTCACTTTACCTTTTATTTTGTCCTTATCGTTAAAACTCAAAATTTTCAAATTTTTTTCATTAATTTTCCTTTTTATTTATATATATTTTTCTTATTTTTGGTATGCTTTAGTGATTATTTTGGTGAGATTTTAATGTTTTATTATGTATTTTAAATGTAGGACATGCAAATTCATTTTGGGCATAAAATGATCAAACAATGGAATTTTTTAATAATTCCAACTGGAGCGGGTTCGTGAGTCAGTCAAGAAGTTGTGTTAAAATTTTAGAATTTTATCCCTAAGTATT
>JAOTRO020200620.1:0-17722 GCA_028566515.2 Pyracantha coccinea
TATCTCAGTGGCGTTTGTAAGCAAAGCTTGGAGATAATGAGGAAACGTGGTTGGGATTCTTTACTTAGTGAAGTCTCTAAATTTTGTCTTAAACATGATATTAATGTGCCTAATATGGATGATATGTTTCTTTCTCGAAGGCGAGGGCAATGAAAAGCACAAGCAATCACAAATATGTATCATTATTGTGTTGGGATATTTTATGCTGTTTTGGATTGGCAACTTCAATAACTAAATAATCGTTTCAATGAAACCAATACTGATGTTACAGACGCTGTAGTACGTTTTGGTTTGGACTGCGCGTCCCAAAATCCAATAGAATTTTACAAGAGAATCTAAGCTGCTTAAAATGCAATGTAGGCCATAATCTGACCATCCGAGTAACCGACTTGAGGTAAAGAAGGCATATTTGTCGATTTCTATATAGAGTTATCAATTTTCTCCGTAGACTTTAATTTTAGCCCATTATTCCTTGAACTTTTATATTAGCTAATTTCCTCCTTAAACTTTAATTTTAACCAATTACCCCGCCTGAACTTTTATAAATAGCCAATTCTCCCTCCACGCTAGATTTTAAAAAATTTCATCTAATTTTCCATCCATTTTGATCACGCAGACAACACATAACAATATGGGGACAAAAAGGATGAAAATTTTTAAAATCTAACGGTAAGGAGGAAATTGGCTATTTATAAAAGTTTAGGAAAGTCATCAGCTAAAGTTAAAGTTAAAGTTCAGAAGGAAAATTGGCTAATTATAAAAATTCAGGAGAGTAATCGGCTAAACTAAAGTTCATAAGAAAATTTGACAGCTCTGATGAGAGTGTGAACCGACAAATACCTCTGTAAAGTATGTAATATATTAATAACAAAATCAAATATTCAATAAAACAAGCAGGCGCACAATTTATTGCTGAATACCATATTTTACCTAATCAAGTAAAAGACATGGATTAGAACTGCTGGGAGGGAAAACCTATTCTTTCTGGATGAACTCGAGAGCACTATACTCAAATCAAAACGCTCTAAAACACGTCTAACTTCTTTACAAGGTTTCTTTTTCGTCTTACCATTTCATGGTATCTGAGGAAAAATGTCTTCTGGCTAATGGTACATGCAGATATTTTGAAGATCGAATGGACGTCCCAAAAACAAGCTGTCAAATGAGTTCGACCTTGCCTTTACTTTGCATTCACATCCGATCGCAATTTGGGCAGATCCCAGATAAGTTGCTAGCCTTCACAACAGTCTGCGACATTTACATCAACGGAGAAATTAATCGGATAAATCATCGTCGCCACCACTATATTCATCCATATCTTGGTGTCGTGCAATCTTTTGTGGCCTTTCAAGGGTTTCTTCAACATCATAGCCTCTTGTTCTCAATTTTGATACAGATCCCCTTGAATAATCCTGAAAACAACGGCAAGTCATGCAATTACAATCATTCGATTATTAAAACCCTATATTACCCCAAAGAAATTTAAATTTCAACAAATAGGTTCTCATACCCCTGCATCCTTTAGTTCAATTGACGCAACAGTTGGTCTCCGCCTAACCGTCACTCTTGCAGGTGCAGGAAAATGCTCAACCTCATCACTGGTTTTTCCCTCTTTGGATCTCTTTTTTCTTAAAACAAGCTTTGTGGGAAGGGGCTGCATTGTAATGGAAAATTTATAACAACGATACCTTTGAAGACTTCTTCTCCAAAAACAAAGATCAAGAAATACGTGCATGCATAATTAAAGATTAAATTCTCGATTCGAGGGGATACCGCATAGCGTGCTTCATCATCATCAAAGGAAACAAGGTACGTTGTGGGGTCGTGCACATCATCACCTCTTACCTGTTGAGACATGAATAGGGTTGTTATTAAATAAACAGTCAAAAAGTCAAACTTATTAACTTCTTAAACTGTGGCATGGTACATACATCGTAATGATACTCGCGAACCCAAGAATATGAAACATCTTCAGATTCATCGTAGGGATCTTTTGATAGCTGCCACCATTGAAATGGTAAATAATTTATGAGCCCCGAGAGCAGCTATGAAATGTTAATGCTAATGTTCTCAAAACAAGCATGCCTACCTCATTCGGTGAAGGGACCATGTAAGCCAAAAATTTCTCAGGATTAGCTGGATCTACACCTGTTACCTTATAACTTTTCATTATGGCCTGTAATGGATGACATCATAACAGATTACTAGCCAATTATTGGATGCTGAAGAAACATGAAAATATTCGAAGTACAACTTTGGAGAAATATGAAAACATTCAAATTCATCTAAAGCTAGGGATGAAGACACATTAAGCAACCACCTAAGACACATTAACAGGAAGTGAAGGAATACTGTTTGAAGTATGGTTAGAAGCAAACCTGGGTAATTTTTTTAGTGGGAGACGAAGTGGATACAGGTTATATTAGTTTTTCTTGTTTGCCTGCCAGAGCTTTAACCAGACCAATTCGGACAAATATGTTGGTCTTCTATTAGTTTTTTTTTAATTCTATTATACTTCGCTGATTTTGGGGCTTTCACTCCTAAACAATGTTATAAACTGCAATGCCCAAGACATTGAAAATGGAAGGTTTGAACATCTAAAATTCACGACATAAAACTGGTTGCATGCATCATAACCCCAACTCACTCTTGATTCATAGGCATCATGACCCGACTGGTCCAACTTGCTGTAGATTTCTGAATCAGCAGTAGGAGCACCATCAAATGCTGCAAGGACAAATTGGTCATTGTACCTGTTACAAAAGAATCATCAGTAACAGCCCCAAGTAAATATGAACATTCTAGAGGCAATACAATTTCTTTAAGTAAATGCTTTAGGTATTTAATTAATCAGCCGCCAGCCCAATTGTTCATTCCCAGATTTGTCATCATTGAAATAATATCAAGAATCTGCACGTAAGCACGCCCATTTATGAACATAGATGCTTCTGATTTCAAAGTGTCTGGCGCCTAAAATAACAAGTTGTAAATAAACAGCACAGCTTGACTTAACCATACTCCATTGCCACTACATATAATAGCCTTACTTATATAGATCAGCACATAAAGGTTATATCATCATGTTATTTAAATAGAACATTAAATAATACATACCGGTCAAAATCAGGCAACAGAGGTAGAACCTCTTCAGCGTATAAGTTCTTGTTGGTTGCATGAACAGGTCGTGACTTGCAGGCCTCAAATGATGCCTCAATTTCCTTGATTTGTCTTTCCCTGAAAAATGATTCATTATAATTAGTTAATAAATAACAAACATTAGTTTCACAATCACAAGAGTAGGTGGGCGCAGAGCAACCTGTCATTGAGGTTCTCCAAAATGTTGCGACCCTTCATTTCCCGCTGTTCTTTTGCTTGTTTTTCAGTTATAGACTGTAGATGGCAATGCACATAATTATAACATAGCTTAGCAATAATTTAAAGAGATATTTCTCATCTAAAATAGAGCATTGTTTGACTACCTGTCTTGCAGACTCCATGCTAAGAGGAGATATATATTGGGTTTTAACTAGCCATGCAACCCCTTTATCAGTAGGCCGCTCTTTTCTTCTGATGCCATCCTTTTTCACAGGTGTCACTGCTACATCATCCCGCAATAATTCCTCATCTTCCAAAGCAAGGGGTAGTCTAACACTTGGAGGAGGACTGATTGAACCAGTAAAAACATATGTTCAGAATTGTCTTGCAATACAAAACTATTGATCTTAAAAAGTTTAGGGTTGAGTATGATACTTGTATACACTGAGGTCGAGTAGGTCAAGAGGAATCCCAAGATCAGGCTCAACGAAAAGCTTGGGCTTGTATGTTTTCTCCAACGATGTTATTGTGTATTTTGTATATCTGGGGGAGGGAGGGAAGATTGTAACAGTTACCACGAAATAATAATTGAATTTGATCATGAAATTCGATAATTTGATAACAAAGGAATAAGGATAACAATTAAACAGCCGATCATATGTCATAAAGTCATTATTCGAACCATAAGAATTGGTTCCCATAGTCCAAGCTTCAACAATAACTTAAAAACATGCTGGATCCCAGAATCCCAATGATACCTAAACCATAGAGTGGGTGTTAAAACATGAAAAAATGAACTCAACCTAGACTATTAGTTTCCCCAAAAGATTTAAAACTAAGCCGAGCCATGTAAATTAGTGTTCCCCCACCACACCAATCTTTTCTGGATTTTATATTCTAACAGTTAAAAATTTCATAAACTGCCAGTTACTCATTCTTGCATACTGAAAAGTCCATGAACCAGTGAATACACATTACAACAAGGGCAAGCCTAAATGCATAATTGTCTAGATGGTTGAACAACAGAAGAGATGACTTACTGATCTTTCTCTTTCTTCAACGACATAAGCTTTGGCTGTGCACTAGGATCTGGAAGTTCATTCCGGAATCTTCAAAGAAAATACAATTTAATTAGAGTCATCATAGGAGTAAACAGAGAGTGGTGAGCGGACACTATTTCAAACTAAAATTATTTTGTTCTATTTTTCCTTGGAGTACACTAAAAGAATGTTGTTCAAACATCTAGGATATATGAGATTGACTGTGACATACCGTCGGTAGTTTGAGACAAGTTTACAATTTAAAACATGTTATATTGCTTAAAAGATCATTATGTTCCACTAAACATATAGAATTAACTGAGTACCAGTTCAACTTAAACTGTTAGGGAATGAATTATCATCATATTATCAAATCGTTATGGATATATCAAGGTTTGAAGTCGGTTTCCATTAAAACAGAAAAAGATTGAGTTCAATTAGAAAGGGCAAATTTATGTTCTTCAAACAAAGGTAAGTCATTGTTAGCATACTTACTTCAACTTGCATACGAATGTCGTTGGCTTCTTTAGCCTATTTTCAGTCCTCTCACCACTCAAAAACGGAGTAGCTCTCCTTTCCCCCATTCGCGACCCAACAATGGAACCATGTCCCTTCCCAGCAGACAACATATGCGTCTTCTGCAAAACTGAGTTTTGGGAATCCTTCAGCTGCTGCCTATGCTTCTCTTCTAGCCTTTGTTTCTCAAACTCTCTCCTCTTCCTTAATCTCCTCTCTTCCTCCGTTTCCACTCTCCCTGGCGGCCCATTTGCTTTTTTTGCTGGCACTGAAGGAACAGGGGGCTTCTGCTGTTTTTCAGGAACCCCATGATTCAAATGCCCACGTTCACGCCTCCCGGACAGTGATGCCTCTCTGGAAGCCCCTTTGTCATGGGATCCCCTATCTACCCCACTATCCTTACTTTGAGGAGGTGGTGGAGGAGGTGAACCAGGGGGAGGTGGTGGCGGTGGTGCCGAAGAATTCGGGGACAAAGGTGGTGGGGGCGGAGGTGGTGGCTGCTGCGAAGGCTGGATTGGCTGGTGACTATACTGTGAATACTGAGAATTCTGGTAGTACATGGGGGCTTGTGGAGGCTGTAATGGCATATTACTTTGCCCCGCTGGAGGAGCTTGAGGGGGCGGTGGTGGTGGGTATGAAGACTCGGGTGGTGGTAGAGGCGGTGGTTGATAGTTGTATTGTGGTGGTGGACGAGGGTGTTGATTTCTTGGAGGGGCATAACTACTATGCTGGTAATTGTAATTTGGTGGATACGAAGAAGGAGCCGCCGGGACAGCCCCATCGCTGCTACCAGAACCACCACTACTAGCATTATATCCCCAGTTCTGGTTATACTGACTGCCTCGCTGTTGCGGTAGCGGCGGTGCTGGCGGTAGAGGGTTTTGATTTGGTGGTGGCGCGAACGATGATGGGGGTGGGAATGGCCGGTATGAAGCCATAGCTGAGCAAATTCTCGAGCACCAAACAATCTACTTCCCCACAAAAAGCCAAATTCTACTACGTCCCTTCCAAATTCGCTCTGATCAAAACCCTAACGCAACAAATTTATCATTAAAATCCAAAACAAAATTCCCAATTGTAAGCTATATTTACGCACTTACATATCGAATAGCTGAGATATCTAAACAAAATCGAATACCAGAACCCTAGAAAATTGAAAATTTGAACTGAATGAGGGAGATTATATGCGAACGAGAGGAAGCTAAGATTTCGCTCCAAACCCTAAATTACAGTTGCAGAGAGGATCAGAAAACCCTAAATTGAGTGACCAGAGAGAGATCGGAGCGAAGGAGGGAAGGAGACGCTGTTCCTCTGGGTATTTATATATGATACGACGAGGCGCACAGAGTGTTTGGTGAGCTACCGGATTCTTTCACCACATCACTCTGTTGTTCTGTTTTGGGTACAAGAACGCTTTTATCTTGGATTTCATGATTTGGCTGCATGTTGGTTTTTAACATTTTTTTTTCAATTTTTTATTGATATTTTACAAAATTACAAATATGTGAAACTTTTAATTTTTTTTTTTTTTTTTAAATTTTGTAAACGCTCCCAATGATTTGTATAATTTTGGTGTGCGCCAACTTGGGTTTATATTTTTATTGAGTAATTTAGTTTTGTGGACGTGTCCGCCAAATTTTAACAAAATTAACAACCAACTTTCAAATTATGATCTTTTAAAGATGATCTTGTTTCCATACGAAGAGGGTATTTATTAAGGAAAACAAACGAAAAGTCTAAAAAAACTTCTTTTTTAATGAAAAGTATTTTTTAAAGGTATAATGAATACGACCAGTTAAAGGTAAAAATGTGATTTTTCGTTAAAAATAAACAATACCTAGAGTGTTTTGTTAAATCTCCCCATTTATTACCCCAAATTTGGAATCCCTTATTCGACGAGACCAGAACATCATGCTTATTATAGTGTTTCATAAGTTAACGCATAGTGCCTCACGTTTATTGTGTGTGTATCTCGTATGTTATCCAGTTTGAATATGAGACCCGTGACATCTCATCAAGGCTATTGACGGTGCATTAATTAAAAATATATACATGTGTTAGGAGGGATGTACGACAACATATTAGCTAGTACGTTTAGAAAACTAATAAAAGTGACTTAACAAAACTAATTTTAGTTTTAATTAATTGAAATTGTAGTAGGGCTTTTGAACTCGAGTGTCTTGGGTGCATCTGTTATAGTAAATATAACAATAAATTACATTTTAGTTCCTCAGGTTTGGAATCAATTGTAACCTCATACAACATTTTTAAAACATTTCAATTTCATACATTTACTTACTATTTCATTTTAATCTCATGCATCTGTTAAAAGTGCATTAACTGATTCGTTAAGCGATAAAGTGGCAAATATAAGATCTACATTTGTGATGATGTAGCTGTCAACTTGTGTCACATGACTAAACAATTAATAAAATATTTAATTATTTTTAACATATGTGGGGGCATTTGTGGAACAAAAAATAATCCCAAAAATCCTAAAGGCAACATGTGAACTTTTACTCAAGTAAGACAAGATTGTTCTCATTAAATGGGCGGGGCTTTCAATCAATTAGGGATATTCCCATTAAGATATTATCTCCTAATTAATATCTTGGAAATACCATTTCCTTGCGCATCACATAACTGAGCCAATAGGAAGCTGCCATGTATAGGACAAAACCTTCAGCATGGCATGCCACTACCTCTTATAAATACCCTCATCACCTCCAAATTTCGGTAAGTTTTTTGCTAAGCATATAAGCCTTAAACACATACTTTTTCTAGAAAAACTAACTTAGGCATCAATGATTCATTGGCCAACCCCCTCTCATAGACACGTGAGGCTTTGGTATTTGATTAAAAGTGTTGATTGCTTTGTAGGTATAAATTTATCAAGACTGAAAACGGCGGATTGTTGCTATCATAATATAGTTGATTAAAATAATGATTGTTGAATTCGTTGAAAAAGTAACAGGACGATTGTATATTAGGCGGTGTAGTCAATCTCGGATTTGAGAGGATTTTAAAAGACTTTAAAATCCTAGTGTAGTCAATTAAAAGCTTTTAAAGGATTTTAGAATCCATGCAAATCTAGGTGTAGTCCATTAAGATTTTATTAGAGATTTTAAAGTCTATCCAAATCTAAGTGTATTCAAAAAATTAATATTTTGGAGGATTTCAATAAGTTGTAGATTTTGTGAAATTTGAAAGCAAGAAATATATATAACCAAGAACTCAAATCTTTTTTCATCTAGACAATGCTCAAATCTTTTTCCATCTAGGCAATCCTCAAATCTCTACCAACCCTAGCCACACACAGGTACCACCATATACTTTGAAAGAATCTCTTTTTGTAAGCATTTCACAGTATTGTACACAGTCTGAGCTGGGTTTTTTCTATGAGTTATCGAGTCAGGGAATCACGTTGATGCTCAACGATTAGAACCCAATGTAGTGTTCAACATCGTTGATCCCTACTCTACAGAATATTAGCTTGAAGCATTCAAGGATATACCATATATAGGATTTTGGTTAATAATGGAAAAATGAAGTTAAGAGTCGGGCTTGGTTGACTGCAAGGTGTGCAAGGGTGCAGGTAACAGTTTCTGATACTAGTTTTCTGTATTATTATGACCCTTAGGCCTTAATTAGGCAGGTAACAGTTTCTAGGATTTTGGTTGATAATACTTTTTCGCCATTCTGATTTTTTAATGTCTCTAGTACTACAAGCACTACTCAAGTACCACATCGTATGTCTCTGGCAAAAGGGCAGTTGGTGGTGATGGTTGCTGATGATGTAGTGCTCAAAAGCACACCAAAGTTTTGTTCATCTATCAATTGAGAGAGAGATGGAGCCGTGATAGTGTGAAAGAAAACCCGAAAAATGAGGGGATAAAGTGGCTATCGAGTTCAATAAAAAAATTATATGAAAATCCATCAAAATCTACAAACCAAATCCATATGAATTTTGTAGGAGTCTTAAATCCTCCTAAATCCTACCAAATATACCACTTTTAAAATCCTTTAAAATCTTAGTTTGACTGCACCCCATAATTTATGGGAGTGCAATGAGACTACCCTAAAGGCAATGATTTAGGACTACAATATCAAAGAATTAGCTATTGCAGGACCACCTGGAGAGGTAAATCGGCAGCCTTGCACTAGTTAAGGGGCAAATCGGCAGCCTCACACTAATTAAGGGGTAAGGGTGGGGGAGGGGAGTATTTGGCAGTTTACTCGATGATGAATAAGACAGGAATGAGGATATAGCGGATATTTTGAGTGATGTTGGAATCAAATTCGAGCACATCAGTAGACAGAGGAGAAATCCAGTCGGAATTGCCGATAATCTCCGTCAAAGAGAGAATGGAGTCGATTGGAACTGCGAAATAACCTTTTTCCGTTGGTCAAATTGTGAATTCGAGGTCATAGTATGATCGGGAATACAAGTCAAGTCCGAAGATTTAGGGTTTAAGAGAGTCCGTGGTAACTTTCTATGAAGTTTGCGGAGTCGGTCAGTTTCCGGTGAATATACGGTGGTAGGCCTGAGGCTCATATCCGCAGTCGAACGCAAGAGTCCAACGGCCGAAAGGTCCCGTCAACTGGAGCATGAAGCATGTTTTGCCATCACTATTTATGTTTTTATATCAGATTGTATGCTTAGACTACAAGAAATTCAGATTTCATCGACAGAAGGCATCACTAAGTTACCAGGAACGTTGAGTTTCAAATTTCTAGCTGTTAACAATTACAAAGAATTAACTTTTCTCCAACGAAATTTATCTAGCCTATGTTATTTATAAGCCTTCAGACTAGTGCAAAACAAAAAGTACAAAACAGCCCCAAAAGAAGACCGAGATGCCGCTCCATTTCCCCAGATTCAGACTGCTTGGATCGCGCTGCTCTTGCCTTTGCTCACGTCCGGCTCACTAGCTGGAGCATTCGGGCGAAATGCTGACTGCCTTGATGGCTCTCCGAGTAGTTTTAAGGAGAGAGGCGAAGGCTCCTTAAGTCCTCTCTCCGTCTCTCCAAGACTGAGCTGAGACATGCCCAGCGCATCAACATTGACAGGCTCCTTAGGAATGATAGGAATCGGCCTTAAGACCGGTTGATGAGAGGGCTCACCAACCATTTCTCTAAAGGGCCCTGCATTTGGTGCCCAATATGGCCAAGGGTAGGACGTATAAGCTGGGATGTAAGGTGGAGCCATTGGCGGGAAACAGTTTGATCCCATTGCAGGCTCAAGTTCTACTACTTTTTCTTCATGTGTGGTTTCCATGGGTTTGGTCTCGGAGCTGAGGGAAAGATTTAATGAAGGTAGTGAGTTTGCATCTTCAGATTCTCCTTCCCGAGAAGAGGGCAGAAAAACTTGTTCTTCTGGCACGGGAGGTGGATCCATAGCCTGGAAAACAAATAACAAACAATTCAATCACAAGTTTTTGTGTCATTATCAAACCTTTATCACAGAACCGAACACCAATTTATTTGACCAAATTACATAGTGATAGGTCAGATAGCTCAGAAGTCAGAATTGATAAACACAAGCTAAACCCATGCGATCGATCATCTTTTGGCAATACATTCATCTTTTAAATGCAAGAGAAGCGCGCCTTTACCATCAGATGCCTAATATAGAAAACCATATTCTGTGTCTGATAGCATGGTCACATTTGTGAGTAGAATATTTTAAAAGAAAAATAAATCATGGAGTAAGGCACACCATATCGGGAACCATGTCGAAAAGGCTGGAGCGCCTCTTTCTTCGTGTAGCATTACTCTGTCGAATGAAATACTTCTGGGCATGGCTTGCCACCTGGGTGGGAGTCCTAGTCGTCACATAACTCCGTGCTATCCCACGCCAGTCTCCCTTCCCCAATTTCTGGAGACCAATCAAAAACATGCGATGCTCCTCTTCTGTCCAAGGCGTTCCTGAGAACCAAAGCCAGTAAAAATTGATTATAAACCCCAAGAATTGATCAACAAGAAAGATTGGGTTGCAAAACATGGTGGACTTGGAGACAATTATAGTACATTTTACAATGATTTTATGCAAGCAACAACCTGTCAATTCAAGACCTGATGTGATAACAGAAACAGTTACAAACTTACAAACATTAGATGGGCATTTGCAGGCTTTGGAAACAAGAGTGAAAACAATAAGGTTTCTTACAGTTGCGGTTTTTAAGCATGCACAAGTCATAGGAAAACATTAATAAATACCCTGCCTTCCTCCGCTTACAGGGCCCTGTACTTGTAATCTTTTGATTTTCTTTTCAACCATGCACTGTATTACCAATCGTTTGAAACTGTCTTAGCGCAAATGAGTCAGCAGAAGGGAAAAAACGAGCAATCTGTAATGAAAGTCAAACATTTGGATATTTTGATGTGGCATGGAAAGTAACTGTCTTAGCAAGATACCATCACCAAACACGAAATGCATACCAAGGACCATAAACATTACCTCATCTAACAATCCACGAACCGACGAGTTCCAGCAAGATTACGACTTGAAATTAACCCATTATTTGAAAACAATCCAGACCAATGAAAAGCAAAAGGATAACAAACAAAGACCAAGTCAGCACAGATGAAACAATGAAACGAACGGCTCATCTTCCTCAAGAAACCAACATATTTTTTGCATAATTTAGAGTAAAGCTATTACATAATAAACACAAAACAAATACGCATAAAATAATCTAATTTCGTCAGATTAATTTCAATTTTCATTCAATATTTCAAATATTCCATCAAAATTTTGACTTAACTCCGAATAAAACAATAGAATCAACTTCATGCATGCGAATATGACAAACAAATCCAACAACATCAATCAAATATAACGCCTTTTGCTTCGAAAAATTGAAATAAGTTCGGAAAACGGAAATTACCTTTTTTACGATCGCCGCGGCGATTGACGGAGGAGGACGCGTGGGCGGGGTCGTCGGATAAGTAACCGTCGGGAACGTGAACCGGGTCATGGAGCGGGTCGGAGCTCGGAGAGTCCGGGTTCGGCGACGAGGAGTGGTAGTGCGCCACCGCACTGGATAAATTCCCCATGCTGGCGCTCTTCTTAATGATCGAGCCATCGGTGAGCCTCACGCCGAACAGCTTCACGCCTCCGCCGCCGCATAAGGAGGGGGACAAGGAGGAGGGCACTACACGTGTCGGGCACGTGCGCGAGTTGTGCCCGTTGTTGCTACAGTGAGAGCACCGCCGAGTCATTGTGCCCGACTCGGTCGGTTCGGCGATGGTGATTCGGGTCGGGCCGGGCCAAGGATCAGCGAGCGAGGGAGCGAGCTGCGAGAGAGAGGAAGAAGTGATTGTGTTTGTGTGTGTTAAAAGAGAGAGGAGAGACGAATTTATTTGGGAAAATTATAGGGGTACTTTGGGGAATTTGAATAAAATGGTGGATTAGAATTTAGAAGGACGCGGTGGTTCTATAATTGGAGGGATTTTTAGACTGTCGAGAACACCATCGTACGCGCCTTATAATAAATAAATGGTTGAATTTTTTCTTTTAAGTATCTAATTATTTGTATTACAATGTTACGATTCTATCCCTGGATAACGTTCTACTTTTTATTTGATTTTTTGGTTTTGTTTTTTCTTCTTTTTTTTTTACTTTTTGATGGTGAGAAAAATGAGGATTTTGATATGCTCTTTGAATATACTTGAAGAGACAAAGGTAATCATGCATCATTTTGGATATTAAATCAAAATCACGAAATTATTTTAGAATGCAATCTAATGGTGCGTTGTATTCAATTTTAAATTTTAAATTTTAAATTTAATCTAACATATATATTATTTGCAAAATAAGAATGAACGGATTACAAATATTACTCGCAAAACAAGAACGCGTTGTATTAAATTTACTAATATTAAGAATTCTAAAAGCCGATTTTTCGTTGTTAATATTTTATCATTAGAATAAGCGGAAATGATAATCAGATTACCATTTTTCACCCTACGTATTCTTATTTGATTTGTCTATTGTTTTCATCTGAATTATTCAATTTGATTGTCAAAATTTTGTGTAGAAATAAAAAAATAAATTAGGGTAGAATAAAACAAAATGGAATACAAATTTTGTTTTGAACTTACCAAATAGGTAGGGAGAAGGGACAATAATGTCATCTTAAGATATTTAGGGTCAACTTGGATTTCATGTTTGATTATTATTATTATTTATTGAACAAACAATATCATTTACACTAAGAGACTTGGTGAGGGTGGTGGGCTTAGCCTCATAATGAGTGTGGTTCAAATTCTTCTTTGACGAGAGTCGAACATAAGACATCTTACTTACAAGTGAAGATGAATATCATTAGACCATAATGCTAAGTGGTCCATCAAACATTTTGGATATAAACCACATTATTGCTAAATTAATTAAACATTTTGGTGCCACTTGACTTAAGATACAAAACACGTTTTCCATCTGACCAAATTGCCAAAACGATGGAATTGAAGAAGATGAGCTATTTTGGTGTAATTCTATCTTATTTAGTCAATTGCTTAGGAATTTAGAGTCATGGTCAAATTATATGTAGCATTGCTTTCAAGTTTATGGAAATCAATTTGGACATGAAATGGCCACGTTAATATTCTTTGGCCATGCAAAATATGCCACGTGGATAAAAGTTGAATGGTTGAATCGTTATCCTACCGTAAAGGCTACACCAATGTTAAATTTTATAATCCACAAAGAGAATATATGCTAATTATGGTTTTTCGATCTACAAGTCTTGGTGGATACGCCTATAATTGCTCGTATTCTTTTTTTTTTTTTTAGTGTTTTAACAAAATGCTTCTGGTACTGTTCATTTTTAACGAAAAATTACATTTTTACCTTTAATTAGCATTATTCACTATACCTTTAAAATGAGCTTTTCATTAAAAGAGAAGTTTTTTTTAAACTTTTTGTTAGTTTTTTTTTTCGATCGAGTTAAAGCCTCATGGAAAAAAAAAATCCCGCATAAGAAGAAAGAGCTACGTACGTGGTACGCCATACAAATATAATCATGCTACTCCATAATTATATTATTTTACTCATCTTATAACATATGTATATATTTGGGTGATGCTATTCACACATCCTTCTGAATTTTTAATTGTCGGATCGAATGAATTAAAAATAATATAAAACATAAATTAACAAGGGGTTGAAAAAGATAAAAATAAATGTATAGATAGCACCACCTTTTATTTTATA
Organism: Pyracantha coccinea; assembly: GCA_028566515.2. Classification (NCBI taxonomy): domain Eukaryota; kingdom Viridiplantae; phylum Streptophyta; class Magnoliopsida; order Rosales; family Rosaceae; genus Pyracantha; species Pyracantha coccinea. The sequence continues at coordinate 14,089 of JAOTRO020200620.1, forward strand.
TTTTATATTATACCATAAAAGTAAAACATATGAACTTTATTGTTTACCTATTATAAACTCCATAAGAAGTAGTAGACCGAATGACAAGTACGATTATTTTCAATTAATTAATGAACAATATTTTACCAGGACCATTGAGTAAGTTGAGAAATGAAAGGTGAAGATTGACTCTCAAAAAATCCAGTAGTGAAGATTATTTAAAAATTCAAATTGCTTTGTAGTCTAGACTACAGAAAACAAACTCATTAACGAATGTTGCACCTTCTTAAAAATGTATCTACTAATATCATGTTTTTTTTTTTTTTGAAGCGATAGTAGATTTCAATAGATTCTCTAAGAAATGTTCCAAATATGATGCGAAAAGTATATAAAACGGTGTGGTTCATTCTGAAAATTACGGAGATAGCTGTAAGAATTAGGAGAGATGGAGCAAATTAGAGAGAATATCTAGAAGAATAAGGAAAGAAACTAAAAATTGGGGGAAGAAGTAGGATTTTGGAAGATTTCCAAATGCTTATAACCTACCCAACAATATGTTTTCTACACCTAAAATTAAGGATGTTATCCAATTAAAATTTTGTTTATTTTTAAATTATCCAATCATGCACACAATTACAAGTCTCAAGGTTTCGTAATGTGTAAGATAAAACTATATGATTTGGGAGAAATTTTTAGTTGTGACGGAAACACGGATGGTACATCACATGTTTTTATGCAAGTGGTGGGAAATTTTAATTTTTAGGTTATTAACCTTTTAATACATATAACCCACCATTTATATAGGGGCATGTAGTGTACTACCTCGTATGACGGTCACACTGAAAAATCTCTCATGATTTGGGGAGAATGACCCATAGTTTGAGGTCAACACAGGTGCTAGATGGATGGATGGAATACAAGATGGATCAAATAATTTTTTTTCAAAATTTGGATGGTGGATGATAAGGATTGGCCAACTCTGACTCTAAGACCATATCTAAAGAAAATATCAAATTATAAGAGTCAAATTACAATTGATGGCTGATGTGGCAATCTAAAGCCTTATGTCAAATTTTGTATTTCTCCAACCGAGTTATCAAATATTATTTTATCATTTAAATAGAACTTTAAATGATTTTAAATTTGTAATTATTAAAAAAGTGTTGAAACAAAATTTTTATTGGTTGAAATGTTAATGGAAAAAGGAACCCCATATTAAAATAAATTAAAAATAAATTTGACATTGATGTCAAATTTGACATCAAATCACTAAACTTTCAAATCCAGTCAACAAATAACATTTTGGCTGGATAGATTTTTGATGTCAAATATGTATAGTAACATTCCACCTAAGATTTTAACATCTCTTTTAAAAATGCTCTAAAACATGCAAATTTAAAACGTTAAAGTGACATTAACATCTCATTTTAAACGTTTTAAAGAAATGTAAATATGAATTCTACAAATATTAACTTGGTATTCCAACTAGTGGGGTCCGCTCTCTGAAGATGTAAATTCACATTTTTCGGATGAGATGAGTCTTTTACATCTTGTGCATTAGAGAACTTTCTGACTAACAAAAAATGTACAATGCATGTTCTAAGACATTTTGTATCTCTCATTAAAGATGCTCCAAGTGATGATGTTTTGTGGTTATAATTGATCGAACCAGCCACTCAGTACTATAGTCTAATGATATTCCTCTTCATTTATAAGTGAGAGGTTTTATATTCGATTCTCGTGAAAAACGAATTTGAACCATATTATTACTAGCACATTGTGAAGTTAGGCTCACATTCTTCCTCTTAGTGTAGATAATATCTTTCTTTTTTCTTAAAAAAAAACAAAAACCTGACTAAACCACATTCTACATCTCTTACGATCTTAACTATCCATTACTTTATTCTGCTCTACAACCAAGTGATACATTTTTATACTAAATTTCTATAAATAATGAATTTTATACTAAATTATTACTGGCACATTACATGATTTAGTTTAAACCGTATTTAAAAAACAACTCATTACCCTATTCTCACTCATCATTTGGTCTAACTCAGAGCATAGATCACAAGGGCATAGATTTAATGGAGTTTTAACAAAACACCCACGGTATTGTTCACTTTAACGAAAATTCATATTTTTACATTAAAAAGTCAAACTTAATATTATTTATTTTACTATTTATTTTTTCTTTATGGTTAAAACTTAAAATTTTTAAATCATTTTCATTAATTTTTCTTATATTTTAATTGATCGGCTTCGAATCATAAATCAAGAACATCATCATACGAGGACAAAGAAGTTAAAGTTGATTTGTACGGACACGCGAGATGAGAGGTGAGAGAGAGGAAGGAAGAAAGAAAGAAAGCAAAGTCAAGCTTTGCAGACTAATTGTTTTCGAATTTTGTGCAAGACTTTGAAGAGAGAGAGAGAGAGAGAGAGAGAGAGAGAGAGAGCGGAAACAAAGTAGGTTATGTTGGTGTGTATTTGGATGGAGGAGATGAACTTCCAGGAATCCCTGAAGAAGGCCTTTGGGTGTGTGTGTGTGAACGTGGATTTGGATATATGCTTTCTTTGCTTCTTGTGACAATCTGCATGTGGTGTCTGTTTGGGAAAGAAAAATAAAATAAAAATTCACAAATTAAACCAGCTCACTCTTGAGTCTTGAGGTCGTCGTGAAAAAGAAGGGTTTCAGTTTCGACTCATACATATACGAATTTAATATTGATTAGTCATTTGGTTATATTTATTGTGGTGCGAGTATGATATTTAATCTTTGTACATTTTCTATTGTTTTTCTGCTATCCACACTTATTTTTATCTCACACTTTCTCAATTTTCGGCCGTTTGATCAAATGAATTAAAGAAGATTAATGAACAAAAATTAAAGAATATGTAAAAAGTAAAAATGAGTGTGAATAGCGATTTTCAAGTAAATATTAAGTGCATTGACAATCTTACATTTGTATAAGTTATAACTGGGCTCTGGCTCAGAAATTTGCTTTATTTCTTTGGCAATTATCCTCTCTTCGGGAAATTATTTCTCCTCCCTCTTATCATTTTCTTTTAAAAAAATGTGGAAACTAATTTCTTTTTAAAAAAATATACACCTTATTTATAGACTTTAGACTATCTCCAATTTTTGGGGATAAAACTTACAAATTTAAGCCAGAAAATTTAAGTCATAACCCATAAATTGGTTTTCTTCTCCAATGGTTATGACTTAAAATTTTAGCCCCGGTATTATTAAATTGATTTTAACCTATTTTTTTTTTCGGTAACCTTTTTGAAAATAAAATTTATATAGATTATCTTAATTTATTTTTATGAACATTTTAATAAATAATTAAAAATCATACAAATTCATAGGCATTTATAAAGTTTCAAGTGAAATTTAAGTTAAATAATTTTTTAAACTTGTTTTAGACGTTAGATTTAATTTTGGACCGTCAAATCTTTTTTTGTTTTATCGTTAAATTTGATCTCATTTTGATTACACTGTTGGATTATAAGTAAAAAACAAAAATTGATTTGAAATATGACAGTTTAGTGGCACCAAAATAATTTATGTCATACAATTTCTAAAAGAAATTTAGCCTTAAGATATATTTTGTCCTCGATGCTTATTTTAACTCAATGGTTCTAGATGGTT
>JAOTRO020200719.1:0-17720 GCA_028566515.2 Pyracantha coccinea
ATCACGCCACTAGATAATGCATAACAATGCTTTAATATTGTTTGCTACCTTGAAACTATGAACCAACTTCAGGCATCGAGGTATCACTCCCAGACACTAGTACCTATGTCCGGTATCAGAAATCATACCGCCTGAATATTGGTTGACAATCTCAAGACATCAAACACCATCGTCAATTAGTGGCGTTACCTTAGGTTGATTATAGGTTAAAGCCCACTCGAGTTGTTCTCGTGTGAGTTCCCAGAAACAAAACTGTGAGGCGTAGTCGAGGCCCAAAGCGGACAATATCGTGCTACGGTGGTGGAGCGGGCTCGGGATGTGGTGCACCCTGGGCTGGGATGTGACAATTTGAGTTATTAGTTTACAGATTTTAAATGAAAAAGATAGAATTATAGGTTTTGATGAATAATGTTCTTATTATTTTATTCTTCTCACATAGAGGAATGTATAAACTTATACAATCTTCTACAAATTAGGAAACAAGTATCCCAAATCTACAAGGATACCAATTACACAATTTTATACCCAAAATAACTCTACATTCGTTATTCCCCAAGATTGACTCACGCAACACTCCCCCTCAAGTTGGTGTGTAGATATCACTTAGGCCCAACTTGTAAAGTGAGTCCTGAAACACTCTTGTCGCCACTGCTTGAGTTAACACGCCCGCTAATTGGTCTTCAGATCTCACGTTGGAATATCAATTAGCTTAACATCCAACTTCTCTTTAATAAAATGTCTGTCCACCTCAACACGTTTTGTACGATCATGCTGAACTGGATTATTAGCTATTTCTCTCGCAGCCTGATTATCACAATATAATAGCATAGTTCCTTGTGGTTTGAACCCAATCTATGTAAGAAGAATTCTCAGCCATAATAACTCACAAATCCCATGTGCCATGCCACAGTATTCGGCCTCTGTTGTGGACCTAGCCACCACATTCTGTTTCTTGCTCCTCCAAGTCACAAGATTTCCTCCAACGAATGTAAAGTACATTGATGTAGAGCGCCTATTAGTGATGTTCCCAGCCCAATCAACATCGGTGTATCCTTTTATCTCCAAATGCCCATGTTTCCTGAAAATCAATATTTTTCCAAGGGCACCTTTCAAATAACTCAATATTCTCGTTACTGCAGCCATGTGATCCTCAATGGGAGATTGCATAAATTGACTTACTACACTAACAACATATGCAATATTTGGCCTTGTAAGAGACAAGTAAATTAATCTTCCTACTAACCGCTGGTATCTTTCCTTGTTTGCTAGAACTTGATCTGGGTAAATCGCCAAATGATGATTTTGAACTATAGGTGTTTCTGTTGGTTTACATGCCAACATCCCTATCTCAGACAACAAATCCAAAACATACTTCCGCTGAGATAAGTAAATACCATCATGGGAGCGATTAACTTCAATTCCCAAGAAGTACTTCAACCCTCCTAAATCTTTCATCTTAAACTCCGAAGAGAGATACACATGCAGTCTCTCCATTTCTTCTGTATCATCACCTGTGACCACCATATCATGCACATATATTATCAACAAGGTGACCTTACATCCCCTGCGTTTGATAAACAAGGTGTGATCCACATTTCCTTGTCTGTAACCATATCTCTTCATTGCATCAGTGAATCTCCCAAACCAGGCCCTTGGCGATTGTTTAAGTCCATAAAGAGCATTCCGCAGTCTACATACTTTACCTGCTTCATTCTGCACTTCATACCCAGGTGGGAGCTCCATGTACACTTCTTCTTCCAAGTCTCCATGTAAAAACACATTTTTTTACATCAAATTGCTTTAATGGCCAATCAAAGTTAGCAGCTAAAGACAAAAGAACTCTTACAGTGTTCATCTTTGCAACGGGTGCAAACGTTTCCTGATAATCCACTCCAAAGGTCTGTGTGTACCCCTTAGCAACCAACCTTGCCTTGTATCTATCAATGGTTCAATCTGTTTTGTGTTTGATGATGAACACCCATTTGCATCCCACAGGTCTCTTTCCTTGTGGTAGTGACTCCACACTCCAAGTTCCATTTTTCTGTAAGGCCTTCATTTCAATCTCCATTGCTTCTGTCCATCTAGGATCCTACAGAGCTTCTTCCACTTTTGTTGGAATTTTAATTCCATCCATTGTATTCACCAAGGCTTGGTACTTGGAAGACAGTCGATGCGTAGAGACATACTTTGCAATAGCATATTTAACTTTTCTATCCAGAGAATACCTTTCAGGAGGTTTCCCACGATTTTGTCTAGGGGGGCAATATGTAAGTACTTTCAATGTTAGTCAAATTATGAGCTTTATTAGATTGAGATGAACTTACCTCAAGGATATCCTCAGGCACATGGACGGGTACCATAAGAGAAAGGTTATTCTTTGAAATATTTTGGTTGGCTGAACTTTGAGCTTATGACTCGCTACTGGGCTGCCCACTGAACTGTTGCCTACTGGACTGTGATGTCCTCTGCTGTGCACTGGGCTGTGAGACAACCTCTGGCCCACCTATCTTCTTCTGTGCGCTGGGCTGAGAGAAACCCTCAGGCCCACCTGCTGGTGGTATATGTTCCAGGTTTAGCACGCCCAGATTGGGCTCCACTATGTCGGGCTCAGCTAAGCTGTTGGGCTCACCCATGCTGCCCAATTTAGACTCACGTACACCCACTGCTTCTAGATTACTAACACACACGGCATACTGTTCAGTTGGAAGATTAATCCAATTATAATCTTCATGTGTCATCTCCCCCTGAAGATTATAGTAGGTGTTGTCAGCAAGGAAAAACATCTCGTGCTCGGAAAAAGTAACGTCCATGGTGATGTACATATGCTTGGTTGGTGGGTGATAGCGCCGGTACCCTTTTTGCTGACCATTAAACCCCAGAAAAATACATCGAACTGCACATGGATCCAACTTACTACGCTGATTCTTGTGAAGGTGTACAGAGGCCACACAACCAAAAATAAGTGGAGACAGATGAAGGGAAGAAGGCAACGTCACATGATCAGCAAACACTTCCATAGGAGTGCGAAAATTATGCACTTGGGAAGGCATTCGGTTCATTAGATAAACGGAGTATCTGACAGCGTCCGCCCAATATGAGTAAGGTGTTTGTGCGCCAATTAGTAGTGCTCTAGTGGTTTCCAAAATATGTCTATTTTTGTGTTCCACGACACCATTTTGTTGTGGGGTTTATGGACAAGTAGTCTCATGAAGAATGCCATGCTCCTGGAAAATTTGAGAAAGTTCGGTATTGAGATATTCTCCACCATTATCGGACCTGAGAACTTGAAGGGAAAGAGAGTATTGATTTTTAACCATGCAATAGAAATGTTGAAAAATTTGTCCCACATCACTTTTGTATTTCATAGTATAAAGCCATGTCATTCTGGTGCAGTCATCCACAAAGATAACAAACCAATGAACCCCATGATTAGTAGCTACAGGAGAAGGCCCCCACACATCAGAATGGACTAACTCAAAAGGAACTGTTCATTTATTGAAACTCAAATGATAAGAAGTACGATGACTTTTTGCTAGAATGCAATCATTACACTGGAAATCAGAGTCTGAAATGCCATGAAATAAAGATGGAAGCAATTTTTTCAAATAACCAAAAGACACCTGTCCTAATCGACAATGCCATAACCATATTGTCTTATTCTTGTTCGGGTGACTACTGCGTACTTGATTTACTTTGCTTGCCGACACATCGTCCACGTAATATAACCATCTCCTCTTAGTACCACGCCCAATTATCGCCCGAGTCTGGATATCCTGAAGTAGGCAAAAAGTGGGAAACATTAACACAACACAATCTAATTGCTCAGTAACTTGACTAACAGAAAATAGATGATTGGATAATGATGGACCAAGTAGTGCGTTGTAAATAGATAAAGATGAAGTAAAGGAAATAGAACCTACTCTCGTTACAGGAGCAACATCACCGTTGGCTGTAATAACATCCTTTTTAGACGGTGAAGTCATGTGATAAAATAATGATACATTGTAAGTCATATGATCTGTAGGGCCAGAGTCAATTATCCAACCAGTATCTCTTTTGGTGGATGCGATTAAAATAGTACCGGTTTTACCTGAATCTCCCGAGTTGTCCTCCATCGAAATGTGCTTGATTAAGGACAAAAATGGGCCGGTCTCTTCATCCGTGGATGCTGCCTCTGACCTGTGATGTGGATATTGGGCTGCTACTGTTCTGTTGGATAGATTGGGCCCAAGCTATCTCACGGCAACAGCCGCAACCCCCATGCTCCCATCTATTTTCTCGCTTTGGGCTTTGGGCCCACTTTGACCCCGGTGCCTGCAACTCGCGCTTGGCCCATTCTTTTGTTCCCTCGTGCCTTTAGCTCTTTCTTCCTCTCTCAGTACCATTCTGGGTAGCCATGAATCTCAAAACAGGTCTCCTCAGTGTGTCTTGTTCCATTACAGTGATTGCAATGGAGTTTGTCTTTATCAACATCCTTCTGGGTACGGAATGACCGAGAATTTCCGTTTGACGTTGGACGAGAACTAGGTGCCTTAGTGGCCATAGCCATTGAAGGCCCTGCCATTGTAGTCTTTGTTCCCATCATAGTGGCTTGTCTTTGGGATTCACGTTGTACCAGATTGAAACATTCTTCTATTCCAAGGATAGGCTTCATGCTTAGAATTTCACTCCAAACTTGGTCGAAACCGCTATCCAACCCAGCAAGAAAATCATACACCCTATCCTTTGTAAGTTCCCCTTTTCGAGTTTTCAAATCTGCTCCACACACCATGCGAAGCAGACGTCTCTTGTCGAGGTCCTGCCACACACTCTTGAGTTCGGTGAAATACAAATTAATTGAATGACCGTCTTGTCTTGTCCGTATGGCTTTGCACCGGAGTTCATAATATTGTGACTTGTCAGAACCATCATAGAACATCTGGGTGACACTCTCCCAGATATCTTTGGCCGTGGGCAAGTCTATAAAGAGACCAAGTAAGTGTGGTTCCATGGTTTTTAGCAACCACCCTCTCACTATGGCATCTTCATAGACCACTTCGCATACCCTGGATCATCTTCATCGATCGCCGGGATTTTTCCTGTTAGATAACCTTGCTTGCCAAGACCTGAAGCATGAACCTCCATCATCTTTGACCAAACCTTGAAGTTCGAGTCGCTTAACCGATACCCGAATGGAATGGCGTTGACGTTGGATGACTCACCTTGGACTGACATGTTTTGCATGGGAATTATATCACCAGGTTTAACTTCTGCCATTGCACGGACAAATGTGCAGTTTGTGTTTTTGTAGCCTCTTTGATTCCAAAGGCTTCGATGCTTTGGTTTCTAGGTTTAAGGTTTAATGAACACCAAGGTTTTGACGACTAGGGTTTTATTTATTTATGAGATGAGACAGGTCGAAACCTGCTCTGGTACCAATTCTCACATCTCGACCACGCCCTCACGGTTTTGTTTCTAGGAACTCACGAGCAACTTCCCAGTGGGTCACCCATCATGGGAGTTCTCTGGCCCCCTTCTCGCTTAACTTCGGAGTTCCTAAGGAACCCGAAGCCAGTGAGCTCCCAAAAGGTCTCGTGCTAGGTAGAGATGGAAATATACATTTAAGGATCACTCCCCTGGGCGATGTGGGATGTTACAAGGACAGTATCCAAAGTATCCCATTATTGTTTTTTGGATTAATTTGTAAATAAAAGCTCATCTGTTATGCTCATTGTTATTTAATTAAGAGACACAATCCCTCTTTTTTGGCACATTACAAATGGCAAAATGTCAATGATGCATGGCAAATTCATACCGCCTCAACTTTACCGGATCATGACCCCAAAGAATAATAATGAAAACCAGAATGGAAAATTTATCAAGCCAAAGTGCTGAGCTGCTAAAACCCAAATCAGATCATCTAAGCTGACACACATCCTATGTTTGCTTAATCTTTTAGTAATAAGAATAAACCAACAAAGTTAGTCAGACCCAAGCAAATTATGTTCCGAACTAGTTGGACGAAATCTTTTAAAGATGGCAAGAAATTCTGATAAGTTTATGGAAACAGATAAAACTTGTAATATCGGATATCTCATACAAACTCGATCTGACTGACTGCGCGATGAGGACGACAATTCAGAATCTATGTCTTCGTCTCCAACTTTCATATGCGCGGGGAACTCTGCTTCTAGTTATACGGAAGCGGGTTATATATGCCCGGGTTATTGGTCTTTTAGTTTTATGTCAAAATTTGCCCAACTGGGTAGGCTCATTCGGCTGTCAGATAAACTTGTTAATACTCATTTTGTTTTCAAAACTGTTATTGCTGCCTGACGTAATCAGACAATTTTTTTAGTGTCAATAAGGACATCTCTAATGGAAGATGCAAAATGCTTTGAAATGTGTATTTTATGTTTTTTTGTTAACTAGAAAATTCTCTAATGCAGAGATGTAAAATACACATTTTAGCCGGAAAACGTAAATAAAAATCTAAATATACATACTTTTTCTACATCGTTTGGTGATAGATTCCAATAATTAAAGAGAAAAAAAAAATTAAGGAAGTGCTATTCATACACCCATTTGCACACCTTTATTAATTTTTAGTCATTGATCTCTTTCAATTCATTTGATTCGGCGACCGGAAATTGAGAGAGGTGTATGAGAATTAAAAAATGACATATAGATAGCACTACCCAAAATCCAAACGTAAAGGCTTATACCCAAAATCCAACCATGTATTGCGATGTATTTTCTCCAAATACATCACCAAAATGAAGTTTGATTCTTTTTTTGTTGTTGTTTAATTAAAAAAAAAAAAGGAAAGATGACAGAAACACGTTCATCTACAACTTGCTTCACAAATGACACATCCAACCATATAAATTCAAAGTAAGATATCATATACTGTAGGTAGAAAATCCTTTAGTTTTACTAAAATCGCAATACAACTTGGTAAAAAAACCCTAAAGAATCTGTGGTCCAGTAGTGGTATTTTTCTTTACTTTGTTGAAACAAAAAAAATCATATACTCTTAAGAATGTGAATATAAGTTGTAAGAAAAACTTGGTAAAACAAAAAAGAGAAAGGCAAACACATTGATAGGTTGCTGACTAAGCTAGTGACTCAGCATAATTAGTTAGTTGTTATAACTAATAATGGGCGGGAAATATAGAAAGTAGTTAGGGTTGTTGGCTGATAGCTTGGTAGCCAAGGAAGCTTAGTGCTATATAAAGAGGAATTGTAAGGAAGAAGTTGTTGAAGAGATTAGTTGTTTCCAGTAATACATTGCTTTACTATACATAAAGTAAGACGTGAAGTTAGGGTTCTATCATTGGTATCGAGCCAGTGCATTCGACCCAGCTTAATCCTTCCTCGTGTATGACTCGATTGGCCTCCAGGAAGCTTATGGAGAATCGGGTATCCAATCTCAAAAAGGTACTTGCTGAAGTGCAGACCGAGCTTATTGAATCAAGAAATGAGTTCAAAGAATCAAGAAACGAGTTCAAAGAATGATGCAATGAATTCAGAACCACCCACGATTTGATCCTCCATCAGCTGCAAGCATTGTCGTCAAAGGGCAGTGGCTCGATAGGAGAGTCGTCGGAGGTAACCTATACGGATCCGATTCTGCAACTGGGTCTGAATTCTCATCTGCGATTGGCCCAATGTTGCGAAGACGGGCTGCCCATTGCTTTGAACCCGCGAGCTCCATTCCTCAAGATGGATTTTCCAAGATTTGGAGATGGTGACGATCCTTTGGGCTGGATTTACAAGGCCTTGTTCAATATTGAAGATTTCAAGAAGGTGAAAATGGCATCCTTTCATCTTGACGGTGAGCCTTTACAATGGTTTCAATGGGCGAACTGCATTGCCAACTACCCCACATTGGAGGATTTCACCAAGGCGCTTTGTCCAGAATTCGGCCCTTCAGAATTTGAAGATTCAGCTAAGAGTCTGGTGAAGCTGCGATTAGCAGATTCCCTGTGAGATTATATCATGGAGTTCAGGTGATTGGTTAACAGGACCCGAGACATCACCCATTCTATCTTGAAATCTTGCTTCATTGGTGGTCTAAAAGCCGAGTTGAGGCATGATGTCAAGCTTTTGAAACCTTTCGATGTGTTGGAAGCAACTGCAAACGCGTAGCAACTCGATGCCAAGCTTGCATATTTAAAGGTCAAGTATTTTTCTTGATATTACAATACTAATTCTGTGAGAAACCTTTTGCACACTGTTAATGTAGCACCACCTATTGAAACTAGACCTAAGAATGATAATGTGCGTTGGTTGACTCCTAAGGAAGTATAATTTTGCAGAAAAAATGGCCTTTGTTTCCATTGTAAAGATAAGTATCATATGAGTCATAATTGTGAAAAAAAGCGACTACTTCTTATTGATGTTCAAGATCCCGAGGAAGTAGTTACTGTGGAAGATAAAAACCTTGAACCTGAGATAACTGCGTGTGTCTTGTTTGGCACGCCTACCCCTAAATCGATCAAAACCATGAAGGTGGAGAGTATGATAAAAAATTGTTCAGTAGTAATGCTCATTGACTCAGGTAGTTCCCATAATTTCATTGATAAGTCCTTGGTCAAATGAATTAGCGGACACTTAGACACTACTTATTCCTTCAATGTGAAGATAACAGATGGGGGTAACATTTCGACTCATGGCACTTTGGGGGCAGTACCACTAAGGATCCAAGATTATTACTGCACAACTGATTTGTATGCTATGTCTTTAGGTGGTTGTGATATAGTATTGCGAGTACAATGGCTGAGAACCCTTGGTCCAGTCTTATAGGATTTTGACAAATTGTGTATGCAATTTACACATGGGAGCAAAACTTATTGCATTTCTAGTTCTAATGTGCATGTGGATCAAATTCAAGATCTGATTGCTTTTCAAATGGAGAAGTTGATGCAACAAGAAAATTTAGTAGGGGCATTTCGGTTCCAACTACACCCTGAGGAAATTGAAGACCCTTCAGAGACACTGTATTCGGTTCAAAAATGAGTTGTAGATACTTTTAAGGGAGTATGTGGTTGTATTTTCGACTCCAAAATCCTTGCCACCCCATAGGTTACATGATCACAAAATCCCACTATTGGAGGGCAACAAACCACCAAGCATGAGATCTTACATGTATGGCCCTTTACAAAAAAAAATGGGATTGAAAAATGTGTTAAGGAATTACTTCAGTCTGGTTTTATTAGGGCCAGCAACAATCCTTATTCTTCTCCAGTTATCTTGGTTAAAAAGAAATAAGGGTCATGGAGAATGTGTATGGATTACAGAAGTTTAAATAGGATCACTATCAAGGATAAATTTCCTATTCCTTTAATTGATGAATTGCTTGATGAGCTGTTTGGTGCTGAGTATTTTTCTAAACTGGACTTGAGATTGGGTTACCATCATATTAGAATGCACCCTAATGATATTGAGAAGACTGCATTTTGAACTCATGATGGTTATTATGAGTTTTTAGTCATGCCCTTTGGTTTGACTAATGCTTCAGCAACATTCCAATACCTTATGAATGAAATATTCAAACCTTACGTAAGGAAATTCATCTTAGTCTTTTTTTTTTATGATATCCTAGTTTATAGTAAGAGCTGGAAGCTGCATTTAGAACATCTTAAATTAGTTTTTGAGTTGCTGCAAGCATACACATTATATGTTAAACAATCTAAGTGTGCATTTGGTCAAACACAAGTGGAGTATTTGGGGCATGTGGTGTTTAAGGAAGGAGTGGCAGCTGATCAATCGAAGTTAGAAGCTATAGCCAAGTGGTCGATCCTGACATCAGTTAAAGCATTAAGGGGGTTCTTAGGCTCACAGGTTACTACAGGAAATTCATTCCAGATTTTGGGAAGATTGTTGGTCCTTTGACAGTTCTTACAAAGAAAGACAACTTCAAGTGGAATGAGGCAGCTACAATAGCATTCAATGCCCTCAAACATGCCATGGTCTCCCCTCAAGTATTGGCATTACCAGACTTTACTCAACCATTTGTGATTGAAAGTGATGCCTCAGGTTTTTGAATTGGTGATGTGTTATAACAAAATGGTAGGCTTATTACTTTCACAAGCAAGGCACTGAGTGTTTGAAACTAGTCTTTATCCGCTTATGAAAGAGAGATGATGGCCATTATTCATGCAATTAAGAAATGGCAATCCTATTTATTAGGGAGACACTTCATTCAAGACAGATCATCACAGCTTGAAGTTTTTCTTACAAAATCGAGTGCACACCCATTTTCAACAAAAATGGGTCTCTAAACTGCTTGGTTTCGACTACGAGATACAATACAAGCAAGGAAGTGATAATCAAGTTGTAGATGCTCTTTCTCGAATGCCATAGGTTGCACAGACGGCTTCACCTGAGTCACAATTGTCTGCCATGGAATTTGCAGCTATCTCGTACCCTTATCTCAGTTGGATGGATGATTTGAGAAGAAACAATGAGCAAGATTCTTGGATTCTAGCTAAGATACATGAAGTCCAGAACTCCACAAATTCATCTCCACTCGGCCTTTTGAAGTACAAGGTTGATAATGGTCTCTTAAGATACAAGGGACGCATTGTACTAAGTCCTACTAGCTATTAGAGACATATTGTAGTTGATAAAAACCATAGTAGCCCTTCAGCTGGTCATGCAGGATTCTTAAAAACTTATAAAAGATTATCTCGATCTTTTTATTGGATGGGAATGAAGCAAGATATCAGGACTATGATTGTGAGTTGCCAAACTTGTCAGCAACAGAAGTATGAAACATTGACGCCAGCAGGTTTACTTTAACCCTTATCAATTCTTTCTCGAGTATGGTATGATATTTCAATGGACTTCATAGTGGCCTTACCACCATGCAAAGGTAAAACAGTTATTTAGGTTGTCATTGATAGGCTCTTGAAGTATGGACACTTCATCGCTTTGTCACATCCATTCACTGCCACTTCAGTGGCCAATCTCTTTGTTGAGCATATTTTCAAGCTTCATGGTATGCCTACTTTAATAGTTAGCGATCGTGACCCTGTGTTTATGAGTGCCTTCTAGAAGGAATTTTTTGCATTGTAAGGTTCTTCCTTGTGTTTTAGCTCATGGTATCACCCACAAACAGATGGTCAAACCAAAGTTGTTAACAGATGTGCGGAGACTTATTTGAGGTGTTTTTGCAGTCTTTAACCCAAGAAATGGTCACTATGGCTTCCATGGGTAGAATGGAGTTACAACACAGCTTCACCCTACGAAGTGGTTTACGGTCAACCTTCTCCCTTCCTTCTTATCTATGAAGCTGGCACTACGAAATTAGATATGGTTGATCGAAGATTGTTGGAAAGAAACAAAATGATATCCTTGCTTAAAGCTAATTTAGAAGCTGCTCAGGTTCGTATGACTGCTCAGGCCAATAAGCATCGCACTGATGAACTTTTCCAGGTTGGTGATATGGTATTGTTGCGACTGGTTCCTTACCAACAAATGTCATTGGCTTCCCAGTCATTTCACAAACTCCAACCACAATTTTATGGTCCCTCTGAGATTGTTGCAAAAATTAGTCCGGTGGCGTACAAGTTGAAACAGCTAGAAACATCCAAGTTGCACCCCATTTTCCATGTTTCCTGTTTGAAGAAGCATTTGGGCAATGCAATTCAACCTACATCTCCTCTACCAGTCATTACAGAGGCTGGCATTATTTAGGATGTTCCATTGGCAATCTTGGACAGACAAATGATCAAGAAAGGCCAGACTGCAGTCGCTGAAGTTCTTGTTCATTGGCAGAATCATTCTGCAGAAGAAGCAACGTGGGAACCCTACTCAGAACTGAAGACCCGATTTCTTGAAGTGGTCCACTTGTAGTGTTGCAAGCACTCAGTAGCTAATAGCGATCACATCTTACGTCGTATTGTTGAATATTGTGTTGAAGTCTTGCTGTACAAGCCTCGTTTTAAGATGGGGTATTGATAGGTTGCTAACTGAGCTAGTGACTCAGCACAATTAGTTAGTTGTTATAACTAATAATGGGCGGGAAATATAGAAAGTAGTTAGGGTTTTTGGCTGATAGCTTGGCATCCAAGGAAGCTTAGTGCCATATAAAGAGGACTTGTAAGGAAAAAGTTGTTGTTGAAAGGATTAGTTGGTTCCAGTAATACATTGCTTTGCTATACACCGAGTAAGATGTGAAGTTAGGGTTCTAGCACACATGATCTATCGTAGTGGCCAAATACAAGCACAATGCAAGCGTAAAAAAAAAAAATTCAATGATTGTGTTAATTGATGTTGCGTTTCAATCACAAAACTTTACGTGGTAGAATTAATATTGTTAGGTGAGACCAAGTTAAAAGTGTTAATTCTAGTCTTTCATATAAGATCCTTGAAATTTTAGTGTTGACCGTAATATATTACATTTTTTATTTTATTATAATTACGGGGAGGGGAAAATGTTCGAAATTATTACAATAACTTAGAGGAATGACAATTTTGAAGTTGGTACGCATGAGTAGAAACCCAACGTCATATCTACTAGGATATTGAACCCTAATCTATTAATTGATTGTTGAAGTCACAATGAAAATTCACGGGCTTACATTTGCATATATAGATGGCAGAGAATTTATTCAAAATTCCACTTTTAAGAATCTGCTTAGTATTTCTCGTAGTCACCTCCCTTACGCTCCCATAGGTGTTTTCCTTGTCTAGGCATTTAAAGCACCATTCAAACAACTATTTTGACCACGTATGGATCCTTAATTTCAAATATGTAGCAAATTAGCAATGACGTAATCAATTTAATTAAACACAGTAATTAATCAATAAACTGTCCTATCAGCTAGTAGCTATTATAGGGAGAGGATCCTCTCTGGATCCAAACCCACTGGATCCTCTGGATCCGTCTTCTTTAACGGAAAAAGTAAATCACCGGATACTTAATATGAAGATAGGTTTTGTTTGGTGATGAGTGAAGACGTTTGTTTTAAACATCCATCTTTTATTTTTATGTGGCAGGGATTGGAATTTGTGATAACAGAAGATAAAAGATTTGGAGACTTTGACGAATATGGTGGTGGAAATATGTGCAGTGGGCAAGAGAACATGGCCAAAACATCAGCAGTGACGGCGACTTTTATACTAATTCTGCCGTGTCAAAGGATATCATAGGGATCATATCAATTATTAAGGTATAGATATAGCCGCTTGCACATCCTGGAGTCTTTTGATATGGGTCTAATTGAACTAAAAATTAGATCTATTTCAAAAGTCAAAAGTTACTAAAAATTGGACCTATTTCAAAAGATAAGCTATAAAATTGGACCTCTTTCAAATTTTTCCTTATTTTATTCTCATTCGTTATCGGTTAATTATATTCTCATTCGTTATCGGTTAATTCTTTAACTAGATTCACAGTTTTCTTTTTTCCAATCTTTTTTAGAACTTTGGTGGTAAGAGAAATTTTATTGATATAAAAAAGAAATTAAATCTACTTAGGAGAAGATATGAACCTCACTCCCTCATAAAGCAAAAACAAAAAAAAGCAAAATACAAGAAATGAGAGGATATAAACTTTACTCTTCTTAAAAAAGAATACAAAAGAAATGAGACATAAACCTTACAGGAAGACTACATCTCTTTTTTCCAATTTGTTTCGTGATATAGAAAAATTACTAATGACAAGTAAAAAAAAAAAAATCTTCACTTGTACACATGCACGACTTAACTAATACACTTAGGGTGTGTTTGTTGCACCGGACTGTCTCGGACTGGACTAGCTTCATGGACTAAGCTGGACTGGCTTAGACTAGACTAAACTGGACTAGCTTAGTGAAGCGTTTGGTGCAGTGTCGGACTAAGTCACAGACTATATTTTTTTTGCCATTTTTAATTCACTTTTGGCTTAAACATTAAACAAAAATTAATAATTAAAGGGCAATGAAATCTGGAAATGAACGGACCCAAGCAAATTTTCTTCCCCTTCCTTCCTTTACCCTTCCTCGTTTCTCTTCTCCATCATTTTCTCTCTATCAAATTATGCATCAATCACTTATTTTTCTTGTTTAATTAAGAGAATTTGTTGGTTAACGATTCACTAAGCTTTCAGAGATTCCAAAAAGAAAGACAAGCCTTCCAGTAACCAATTAAACCTGCAAATCCCAGAAGAAAAAAAAACCCAAAAACCCATAAAAAAAACCCAGAACAAAAATCGATTTACTGAGATTGTGAAGCAATCATGGCGGAGATGACCCAATCGAAGAGGAGGCAAGCCGAAGGCAAAGCCAAAATCTATAGCTTCAAAGCCACAACCATGGCAATAGCGAAGCAGGGAAGGAGAAGAAGATGGCGGAGATGACCCAGTCAACGAGGTCATCGTCGAAGATGAAGAAGTCGACGAGTTTGTCGTCGAAGATGAAGAAGTCGACGAGTTTGTCGTCGAAGATGAAGCCGCGCCCGAAGCTTGTGTCGTTGAAATTGAGGTCGGGGAGGTGATTCGAGCAGGACGAAGAAGTTCTTAGCTAGTTCGATGGTTTTCGGGGGGACACGCTAAGAACGGCTAGTGAGGTTGTTAGTGAAAGTGAGTCCTAGCTAATCCCATTAAAACTCGTCTAGCTGGGAAACAAACACGGGACTGGACTAATCTTTAGTCTAGTCCAGTCCAGTGAACTTTAGTGAGGGGAAACAAACACCCCCTTAAAGTACTTATTGGAAGAAGCACATAACTAGTGCTTCTTGTAGAAAGCACTTCAAGTGCTTTTGAAATCCAAAAACACTTTTTCTAGAAGCGTTTTCAGTCATTTTGAAAGCACATCCAAACTGTTAATCTACAAAAAATGTAGTGAGAGAAATAAGAGATTCAAGAAATTTTAGAAATAGAAGTTGAAATCAGAAACTTTCAGTATATTGATTTTCTTAATACCTAAGCAATCACATACATCAATATTTATACACTTCTCAATATTCCTAACAAACCGACTAACTAACTCTCTAATCTGAATACAAGTGGCAGTATCTCAGCCACACAATGTAAGTCTATCATCCTCCCTCAATCTCATGGTTGGATGATCCTAACATGAGATTGTTATAATGAAAATGAAACAATGGGGAGCTGAGGCCTTTGGTTAATATGTCAGCAAACTGCTCATTTGAGGACACAAATTGCACCAAAAGCTTGTTCTTGGAAACTCGTTCACGAACAAAATGCACATCAATTTCAATGTGTTTTGTCCGTTGATGTTGTACTGGGTTGAAAGACAGCGCGATAGCAGAAAGGTTGTCACAAAATAACACAGAAGTTACAGGTATGGGAAAGTGCAGAAACTCAAGAATTTGTTGAATCCAATCAAGTTTTGCTGCAGTACAAGATAAAGCACGATACTCAGCCTCAGTGGAGGATCTTGATACGGTTTGCTGTTTCTTAGAGGACCACGAGATAGGGTTATTCCCTAAGAACATAACTAACCCTGATGTAGATCATCGATCATTAGGATCTCCAGCCCAATCGGCATCACTGAAAGCATGTAATGTCAAGTCCCCTTCAGAGTAGGTAAGGCCAAGATTCATAGTGCCTTTCAAATACCTCAAAATCCTTTTGACTGTAGTGAAATGAGAGACCATGGGATTCTGTATAAACTGACATACTTGGTGCACAAAGAAAGCTATGTCAGGTATGGTAAATGTGAGATATTATAGGGCACCCACCACACTCCTATATAAAGTAGGATTAGAATAGGGTTCACCATCCTCCTTGAGTAATCTATTATAGGGTAAACATGGTGTTTCACAAGCTTTGGAGTCAACCATTTCTGTTTTGACAAGTAAATCCTACACATATTTCTGTTGTGACAGAAACAAACCATTGGAAGTCTTTGAAATCTGAATTCCCATAAAGTAGTGAAGAGGACCTAAGTCTTTGATATCAAATTCAGAAGTTAAATCACTGCTTACTTGCTGTATCTCAGTGGTTGCACTGCCCGTTATAATATTGTCATCGACATATAACAACAGTATCACAATATTTGCACCAACATTTTTCACAAATAATGAAGAATCAGAATAAGTGTTATGGAATCCCAACTGAGGTAAAAATGAAGTAAACATGTCATTCCATGCCCTCGGGGCTTATTTTAACCCATAAAGTGATTTATGCAGTTGACATACCAAAGTGGGATTCTGAGGATCCTCAAAGCAAAGAGACTGAGCCATATGCACTTACTCTTGCAAAATTCCATGGAGAAATGCGTTCTTGACATCAAGTTGCCTGAGTGACCAATTAAAATGGAGCAGCTAGTGCTAAAACAATATTCATTGTGGTGGGTTTAACAATTGGACTAAAAGTTTCACTGTAATCTAGTCCAGGTTCTTGACTAAATCCCTTGGCAACCAATCTGGCTTTATGTCGTGCAATGGATCCGTTTGAATGCCTTTTGAGTTTGAAAATCCATTTAAATCCTACTCAATTTTTGTTTTCTGGCAAAGGGACTAAACTCCGTGTTCCTTGATTATGCAAAACACAAATTTCCTCCTTCATTGCTTGAAGCCACACAGAACTCTTGAGAGCAGATTTGTATGCTTTTTGTTCACACATAGACAAGTCAGCATCTGTGGAAGTAGCAAATGTAGACAAAAGAACCTTCTTCTTGCTGATACCACTCTTACTCCTAGTCTGCATAGAGTGTAAATTGAATGGTGTTATGGAATGAACCACTTACAATGTATCAGGGTTATGATCAAGTGCCACAGGGATGTGATGAGTGTCTAAAACTACACCAGTAATGGACTGAGGAAAGCTATGTGTATTAATGGAGGTGGATGTGGTTGGTGATATACGTGAAGACAGTGTAACAGATGGTGACTCAATATGAATGGAATTATTAGAAGGGGGTAATGATGAAGGTTCTATATGATGGTCAGTGGCTTGAGGTATTATGGGGAATTCTGTTTACACACCAAAGTTGTCTCTGGACACCCATAAAATAATAGAGAACTTTAATGAAAAGCTCTGATACTGTTTACTTTAACGAAAAATCATATTTTTACACTAAAAAGTCAATCCTAGTACTGTTCACTTTACTCTTTACTTTGTCCTTATTGTTAAAACTCAAAGTTTCCAAGCCATTTTCATTAGTTTTCCTAAACTAATATTACTTTTAAACAGTTCTATCATCTACAAAATGATTGAAAAGCCCTAAATTTAAAAAATAAATTTGTTTAAGGGTAACCAAATGTTGGGAATATGAACCCCATCACTTAACGTACAAGATTCTTATATCCCAACTGTAGCAACAAACAAGCAGACAAAATTTCGACAACAAATAACAAGAAGAATGCCAAGACAGCTACAAAATGAGTGCTATATCTTGACTGATTTGTCCTCTCAAACTAAATTACAAGCTATATTTATAGAGAGCAAAACATAAGAAACCATAATATATTAAAAAACCAAAACTACCCAAATAATAAAATACTTAAAATACTAATATTTTCCAAAAAGGCAATCGTCTAGACGCCCGACTAGCTGCTAGAGCCTTTTAAGACCTTGCATCTAACAGCGTTAAACTCATCTCGTTTATGGAATGGGATTCGTTCTTGCTTGACGAAGAAGTATCTGCTTCAACCGGGTTACTTTCAGTAAAGAAACCAGGTTGCTTGGGTGCAGGCAATGAACCCTCACCACCCAACATTAGGACCACAGATGCCATGTTTGGCCTATCTTCTGGTTGCTGCTGCACACACAGTAGAGCTATATG
>JAOTRO020200811.1:0-17716 GCA_028566515.2 Pyracantha coccinea
AAATGTACAGATTTTAACAAGTCAGATATCTTCAAATTATTGCTCAAAGTATTCAAATGAAAAACCAAATTCACTGCCAGTGTTTCGTTGCTCTTTTTCCTCAAGTTGACGAGCTTTGAGCCTCTCAACAACCCTTGAAATTCAAAAGCAAGATTCCGAAACCCCCTTGAGAAGCTTGTCAGTCTGTTCTCCGTTTCCCGTAGCTCATCCACGCTTCTTCCAAACCCTGTTATTCTGAGCGATATTCGCTTCCTACTGCTTGCCTTCTCGGAGAGAGACTGTATAAGAGATGCCCACTGAAATCCATAGGAGACATCGAAATCGATAACATGTAATGCACAATTGTTCTTCTCTTCTTCCTTCTCAAAGGCCTCGATGATTGCTTGGATTGCCGTGAAATGAGCAAATTGGTAGTACGGAGACACCCGATAGAGAGCTGTGAACGCTACAAACTCTTCTTCACTCGTCGGTTCCTTCATGATGATGTCATAAAAGGGGGATCTTCGTGTGAGAAGCCTTGCAGCCAAGCTGTCTGTGAAATAAGCCACTACTCGTTGGATGGAGTCACCGGATAATGAAACACTCTTGTACAACTCAGTGAGATGCTCCAAGGCTGAGCCTACATTGTTTTCGTTGACTGCAGTGGCTGTTATGAGCAACATGTGGATCAGGTGGAGTCCTTTTCCGTCTTCATCATCGACATCAACCCCTTTCTTCTTGTGGTGGTCTAGGTTTTTTAGCATTTGTTCCCTCATTTGAAGAAGCCTAAATGTCTTCCCTTCACAACCTGCATAAGAGTTTAGAGGGCTCACAGAACTATTAGCAACACCCTCATCTCTTGATCTCTTCCTTTTTCTAAATCTTTCCCTCCCTGAACTTGTAACAATCGCAAGGCTAAGATTCAAAAGCTCCTCCTCCTCATCTATGTCTTCCATGGATTTAGAGAGAGAAAAAACACAAAACCCTAAAAAATAATAGAGAGAGAGAGAGAGAGAGAGAGAGAGAGAGAGAGGGAATCTAGTACTAGATTGAGAACATGATGAAAGAGATGATGAATGAGCATTTATAATGCAGGAAGGGATGGAATATCTCATTCTGAAATTTCCATTCTGTCATTTTTTTTTTTTACTTTCTATTTTATTTTATTTTTATTTATTATTTTTTGTAACCAATGAGATGGAGAGACAAGAAATGGGTATCTTTATATTCTTCTTGAGAGAGAATCATGTCTTCGGTTCAGAAAACATATTTGATGATTTTGCTTTTTGTGTGCATTAAAATATGAAGGTTGTTTTGGAAATTTATGAAAAGTGCTTGATTTTTTATCCGTAAATTAAAGCGTTGGTTTGATAGATCCCGATGGCTAAGAAGATGTCGAATGCATTGTGACAAAAAAAATTAGGGTATCAAACCTACCGTCTTGAAACATTGTCGTCGTCGGCAGCATTTGGCTACCCTAAATAAGAATGGAGGGGAAGAGCTGAAACCTCAACGGAATTGGGTTCTTAGATTTTCTTTGAAACAGCCGTCTGAATGAGTCCAAAGATGACCTTGAATCCTCAAAAATCATATAAAAACGTGGAAGCCTCAAACTTCTCTTGGTTGTCTTCGTTATGGAGGACATAGTTTAATAAAAATGGAACTTATATTGTATTGTTTACAAGTATTCTGTCGCATCCAGTCTGAGGTTGACATATGGCAGATTCCCAGATGGCCTTTCAAATACAATGCCAAATTTTAAATCGACATGATCCGCTAAAAGAGGCTTTTGCAGTCTCATGAAAACCTGGAATTGTTTTTAGGAAGGCTGCATCATCACGTAGCAGCAAGCAGACTCATCATTTTTACATGCCGGGTTGTGCAGACCAGTTTAGCTCATCATCAACTGTACGTGATGTTGTTAAGACTAGAGCAAGTTTACCATTTCAATGGTAATTGGTGACATACCCTGGCAGTATGTTGGCATCTCTCCACTTGGTGATCACCTGAGGCTGGTCAGATGCAATAAATTTACAGTATTACAACTCCTACAATGTGGTTTTTTCAAATTGAACCCAGTTTGTAACTCTTACGTTTTTGGTCGGCTGTAACTCTTTTAATGTATGGATGTAAAATTCTCGACATTTTAGATTTTACTTTAAAATCAACGAGTAAAGGTCATGGGTTCAATTCTTTATAATTTTTTGTGATTAAACTGTTAGATTTAGCGGAGGTAGTCAACCAAACCAAATCAAACCTGAAAGTTCTAGGATGAGTACTAATTTAACCTAGAGATGTAAATAGGTTCCAATTTAAAACTAATTCAAATTATGATTTAAATTAACCAGTTATGCAAACTAAATCCTACACAAATATTCAGCATAAATATAACGAGTGCGCACATGATGTAGGATTTACTGAGGCAAAACTCACCACTGAAAAAATCCTCGGGCTACTAAGCTAGGAAGCACTAAGAAAGAAAGAATATATAAAGACTTACAAAAACTCATCAACTAGATACCCATACTTGCTGGCAGCTTTGTCTTCGCACTTTGCTACTCAATCTTTCTTCAGCCTTCGAGTTGAAGTGGCATGACATTAAAGCGGTCGTCAATCACCTTTCCCTCGAACTTTGCAAGATACTAAGATCATGCATAATGTATATATGATGAATTGTTCGTTGAAAAACAATCAATTACCAAATGAAAGCAGCATTTTCTCTTAAAAACTCAAATGAAAGCAGCATGAAAAATAATATTTTCTCTTAAAAACACATGTTGTCGAAAACACAAGATAGCAGCAACATAAAAATTATTTTTCTTGCTCAAAACACAAAGCTGCTACCTTTCGATTCTTTTGTAAAAAAAAAACCAATTTTCATGCACACTTTCTCCAAAGACCTGACATCTCATATATCGACAAAAATCACTGCACCGATTAAAACAAGATAAGAACGGCAAACCATTTCAACATCCAAATAAACAATAAGTTTATTTTGAAATCCCAAATCCCACCAACAAAAGATGTGTTTTAATAATAAATGTAGAAAGGATAACTCAGCTTAAAGAGACAAGACACATGATGGGTAAGAGTCCTATCCCAAATACAATAACATGAGATATCTGATGAATGTGGTTGGATGCTTGCGTCCAAACGTACCTGAATAAGTATCTCGTTTACACAACATCCTTGTGATCAAAAGTGTGAGAGACATCCTTAGACTTAAACAATTACAATTGAAAATATGTAACATATCTAAGCTATTACAGACTCAAACATTTTGTCAAGAATTACCTATTTTGCACTTCGGCATTTCCTAGACAAAACCAAACCAAATCAAACCAAACCAAAATCATCCATCCTCCACCGCAGAAAAGATACAGTTCAATTTGCCGTTAATAGAGAAATAACAAGTACAGGGCAGCAGCCAGTGAAACAATCAGTGCATAATTATATTGACCATACAAAACACATGGAGAACAAGGCTAGTGATACCCGTGCTCCCATTTTGACCTCTTGCACTCGTGTGAACATAGAAATAATTGTAAAATATTCAGTTTGAAGTGCAGACGACTGAAAGACGAGCACCAAAATCGCCACCGAGAAAAATAATTCATTGGGTGGTGGAAACGTTTAGGAACAATCCTAACCTCCAGAACTCTGGTGCAAAGCATATATTATCTTCCCTTTATCATTTAACTCAACTGTCCTAAGTGGAAGGAAACAGAAGAAATAAGCAAAACAAAATACCATAATTCAATTTATTCCAATACCACAGTGGCACCCAACTCCTTAAGCTTGTCGACAATGGGCCCCGCCTCCTCCTTGGTTAACCCTTTCTTCACCACAACAGGGACCTTCTCCACCAACTCTTTAGCCTCCTTCAGTCCCAAGTCAGTGAAAGTCCTAACCTCCTTTATGATCTTGATCTTTGCCGCTGCGTCAAATTTCTCAATCTTTATATCAAATGCAGTCTTCTCAGCAACCTTGGATTCTGTCGAAGCAGGCCCAGATTCAGAAGATGCCGAGCCAATACCCGAGATTGCTGGACCGTACCGATTGAGGCCCATTTTCAGCCTGAAAAGGATGGAGTAGTCGTGCCTCTCGAGCTTTGTGAGGTCAAGGAGCTCGTCGGCAATGCGCTCAAGCTTCTGGGTCTGAGTCTCATTTGCTGCAGTGGCTGTGCTGAGGGCACCGGAAAGAGTGGAGGAGGCAAATCTTGATAAGGACCTGCAGGGAACTTTTGGTTGTTATGTGTTGGACATTCCGGCAACCTTTGATGCATAAAGTATAATACCTATGTACCACTATTAAGTTATTGATAATAACAGAAAACATCCTTAAGACAGTGACTTCTAGCTGATCATTTACACCGGTGAGCAGAACATCCAGGTGCATAAAGACCTATCTTATGCAAAAATTGTTAAAACCTATCTACCGCTGTTAATTGCAATGGAAAATACCTCAAACACAGAAAGTCCAGTAGGATCAAAGAAAATTCAAATTCTACAGCAGAATTTCACTCATCAAAGCCCATATAACTCTTTCAACAGAAACTAACAAAAAAGGAATGGAAAAAGAAACAAAAAAGGGAACATACTTCCATTGATTTTCCACCTCTCAACTTACCCAGGTCCTTGTTGGGTTGCAGTTGTGGCAGGTAAGCCCATTACATGCTGTCATGTATGTCAATGAAAGAATTAGAAAAAAAAAAGACAACAGACAACAGACAACAGATATTACCAAGTAAAAATGCACAATTACTTTTGATAGCAAAAACTGGCTTGGTGACTACGCAGAACTTGTGAGTTCATGGAAAGAAAAATGTTCTGTCCTGAATTTTTTTATTTTCATGGGAATATACCAAATTGTGCAAATGCCCCCATTGTATTGTCATACCAAATCTGTTTCCCTAACATAGGAGATTACTTGATAAAAAAAAGAAAAGAAAAAGGATTATGTGCCCCAATGGAAGACTCTGTAAAACAGATAATTAATAAAAGGTCGTACCCAGTGCACAAGGCTCCCGCTTTACGCAGGGTCTGGGAGAGGTGAATGTCGGCTAGCCTTACCCCCATTTATGGAGAGGCTGCTCCCAAGTAAAACAGATAATTAATGAGATCAAATTTTAGAAAGAAAAAGGTTGAGGGTTATACTCCACTATGACTATGTTCTTCTCAAAGCCAATGACCATCCTTACCTCAACCGGTTTGAACTCGACAAATGCGTCCACCAAGAAAGGTTTGGATCCTGAGACAAAAGTGGTTCGAGAAAAACGAACATGGCTGGAGAAGCGTTGCAGAGAGCTCGCCATCAGAAATTAACAAATCAATTGGAGAGTCAAACTTGCACCCTGTTGAATGCAACATCATCAGGACATCCAAAAAACAAATCAATATATGACATTCTTGGTTCGCAACTAATTGTAGATACTGCTAATCTTTTGATTTAGCAATAATTTGCACATAATAAACGCAAGATTCAAAACAAATAAGAGTTAAAAATCCTAAGAGCTCAATGGTTGATGATTGAAACAGGTAGACATGTGATGATGAATACAAGAAAGAAAGAAAAACCTACCATCCTAAAGGTATATGGCGCTTCACAAATGAACCACTTATAAGGATGTTCCAGTTAACCACCATATAATTAACACAATCAGTAAACTTCCTCTAAGAGCACAATAATCCAACCACTTTAGTAAATCGTCATGTCGCATTTAGAACTCCACTCAAAACATAAATCACAAATCCTTTGAAAAAATTTCGAAACGAAAAATCAATTTTTTTTTCTAGTAGCCTGACAATTCTTAGAAACTAACATCACCGAACAAATTTTAGGTGTAAACCTGGCCCAAATTATTGAAAAAGAAATGGAACAGCTAACCAGTCTTACAAGAAGTATGGCATACTTGATTGATATTCCAATTTCATGAATGTTAATGTTTTACAAATAGAGGTTGGCTATACAAATGCAGCAACACAACAGTAAATTAACAAAACTTTGATAAGATTGATCAATGAAAATGCTTCAAAACAACAACTAACAACAGAAGTTCCTTTAACCATAGGTTACAAGTCTTTTGTAATGGGCTTATGTCCCAAGATAGAACCTTTACGTCCTACAGATAACTGCTCTTTGACGATATGAATAATAAAGTAAATGCACATTGTGAGCAGTAGTTATGCAGTCGCCGAGAAAATGGCAACCTATACCCTTTTTTTGGAAAACTTTATAGCAAGTGCAAAGAACTGATTACATTTCGACGATTTCACAAAAATGCATTTCTTTTAGTTCATACACCAAAGTATCAATACGTCAAAAACTATCAAAAGATATGGAAATTCAGAATAATTCCGAAATGGATTGCGTATGGTATAAAGCGTTAAACACACAATCATACGAGTGTAATCTCAATTCCGGCCATACCTACAATAAAAGGAGATACATTTGTATGCAAAGCCGCACCGACAAATGCACCAAGAAGTAAAAAAAACAACACTCATACACAATAAGGTCAGTTGGGTCGGGTTCACCTACACCCTCCAAACCCCTGAGAAAAAACTCCCAAATTGTTTTCTCCACTCCGCTCTACTACTGCAGGATCACTTACACGAGCAAAGTGTTCACACAATAACGCAGAGGAGGCAATTAGAACGAAGACATTAAAAACAAACAAAACAGGGAAATGAACAACGTTTGAATACCCAAAAACCAAACATCACCAACCTTAATAGGAACAGATGCTCCGGAGCTCACATAACATGAGATAAAAAAATCTTTGTAAATATAAATTTATAATTCCTTCGTTTCTTATGTATGATTGGCTATTAATAACTTGGATGTAATTTACCTCTGGAGTGAGTAGTGTGGACTAAACTGTGGTGGCTCCGTGGCGGATGTCGGTGGTGGTGGTCATGTGGGAAAATGGTTGTTAGGAGGGCGAGAGACTGGGAGATCAGGTGTTTTATATGCGGCGTCGGAATAGAGAGACGGTCGTGGGTGGTTGAGGGCTGACAGAGGGAGTCGGTGGGGAGGGGCGAGAGATTGAGACTCAGATTTTAGGGCTTAACAGCCATTAGTGATTAGGTGTTGGAAGGTACATGGTATTTATTTCCTCCAATAACCACTCATGTTTGTGCCACGTCAAAAAAAAAAGCTAGTGTTATTTTATTATTTTTACTTTTCATACCTCTTTACTAAATTTTATCCGTTGATTTCTCTAATCCATTCGATTCGAGTCGACGGTCAGAAATTAAGAGGGCACCATCCAAAATAATAAAAAGCACTTGTATGTCGGGTTAATTTTATTGACACCTCAAAAGCTTATCAAACTTTTACAAAATTAATTTTGAGAAATTACACTGACACATACCTCAAGTTGTCAGTTCTAAGAAAACGTGCACTGTTAATTTTTTTTATTTTTAAAGAAGACAATTGATGGCAAGCCATAGTTATCCATCCCTTCCGGGGACCTAGAAGACTCACAGATGCATTTTAACCTTCTCCTGACCACAAGTCTGGCTTCCATACCATGTAATTGAAGTGCACAATAATTCAGTGTGGTTAAGTTGCGTCAAAAATCTCGTTAGTCTAAAAATATGGCACAGACGGAGAAAGTTGAAAGACAAAGGGTACGGGGATGCTGTGCCTGAGAATCTGGTATGGGATTTGTTTGGCCCTGATGAAGGCATTCAAAATGTTTCAAAATGTCATCCTAGTCGACTGATCCAGACTCAACTGGTTTATCATCTTCTTTCATATTAGTTTAATACAATGTAAGCATTCAGCGACAATCTTCTAGGGCCAAACTGTTTCTTACATGTATTATCATTTCCTAAATAAATTTCTGAGCTTCTTTTGCAAGACAATTTTAAGTGCAGAACCAACCAATGGCCAACTTGTGGCGATGGAAACATAAACAAGCAACCACAACGACCACTTACTTTGTCGGGATTGCTGTTCTAAGCATCTTATAACACTAGTAGTTACATCGAGAGGCTTCGCATCCTGCACGCTAGTACCTTGTTCAGATGATTGTGGGATTTCCGCCAACAAATGTGATTCGGGCTGAATCATCTCTTCATCTTCTTCTCCTGAAACCATTTCTTTAGTTTCTCTGTAATGGATCTTTTGCGGTTCAAGTACATCTTCTATCTTATTGTCCATCGCCTGTTCATTTCCCACGGCAGCTACCGTTCCATCTTCTGCAACGTTTACGTAGGGGCCTTGATGATCTATTGAAGAGTCCAATGACAACTGTGGGCCACAACTCACCATCTGAAAAACATCAAGATCAAAAATATTAATCTGCAAAAATGGCCTGTTCGTCAAGCACTCGAAGACTAAGGCAATCAAAATTATACCATCTGTACATGCATATAATGGCTAGAGTGTAGAATTTTAAGATATTCATCGACAGCCCGTACCCACCTGCAAGGGGAAGAAAATTAATCACGCATGTTAGAACAAAAGTTATGACGAGGCTGCCAAAAGTGTGCATGCGAACCATAGCAAAGAGAGTATTATGACAAAGATACCATATTACGACAAGCTTAAAAAGACACAGCTATTAAGTAACATTACAGAGGTTGCTACTAGGCTAGCCACGAATAATAACATAAAGTTAATGGGAAGAAAATATATTAAGTTAATCTCCAATGTCGCAACTAACGCAAAAGAGAAAGATGTAGAAATAACATGGAATCATGAAGTACCAGATGCCCGAAGCAGTTAATCCTTCAAAGAAAGCCAAGTGTCCTCCATGCTTTGTTGTAGCCAATACAATATTTTGGTTTGCCCTATTGAAGACAAATACAAGGCATATGCTTAACTGATGTTAAAGAAGAAACCGCTGAAAGAAAACACTTTTAAGAGGTCCACCTGCATTCATCCCACGGAATGGCTTCCCTGGTGCAGACTGGATCATCTAAAGCACTGATACAGAGTAGTGGGACAGCTACATTTCCCACGTAAGTAGCACTGGTACAGTGCCTGTAAAATGTGTCCACAGTCTGTAAAGAAAAAACAGATGCTTAATGCAATAAATAGAACAAAGGTAAAGTGAGAGGAATTACTGAAATCTCAGACATTATACCTCAAATTTCCCAACAATGCAGGTGGCATGCTGATCAAAATCACGAATGGAGCGTGACTATTGAAGAACAAGAACAAAACAAACATTAGTATAAGGCAGGTAGAGCCACTCAACGAAGCACAAACGCGCGCACACAGATTATTTCCACGCAACTGTTTCATTTGGATGTTTCTGTTTTTCATGAGTAATAGAAATCCACAATCAACTATTATCTGGTCCATGGGTTCAAAAGGTGAAAATTCCAGATGTAAAATTACTTGTTGCAGGTTTTAACAATATTTCTTAATGTGATAAATCGACAATTCAGTGTTTCCTTTCTAAAGCAGAAAGAATCACAACATAAAAAAAGTTGTTTATTCTAATCAATTTGTTTCTAGCAGGGTACAGAGGTCTAGTATCAACTTTATTGACTGCTCTAACAATGATGCCAAGCTCAACCAAAAACTCTTAAAAGACAACACCAACCTTTTTTATGCCTTCCCAATTAGCTAGGCGCAAGAAGTGAGGCTGGTGCCTGCATTAACCATTCATGATTTGTCATAAATATATTTTTAAAAGGACAGAAACTATTGTTTAAATAAATAGATCCTATTCCTACCTTTTTTATATTGTAAGAAACTAAATGAAAATGGCGCATGCACGTCGAGCAAATATGTATACATATAAAGTAGCACACTGCATAATGTTTTATGAGGTATTTACTACCCAAATTAAAAGGGAGGAATAGACATACAATTGAGCATAGCCTTGAAGGCCAATTGTTAGAGCTTTATCATAAAACTTTTGCAACAGCCTACGGCCTATAAATCTGTCACCAAGCTGCAAAACAACATAAAAACATAGGATAAGTAACTCCATTCAGTATGAAACTACTAGATAAACCAAATGAATAATTACAATTCCATGACACAAGTGAAAGGAGCAAGCACCGTTTTTTAAACAATAGCATCAAATGCACAATTAATTTTCTTATCTAGCTGAAGGTTATTTGGTAACTTGCAGACAGGTGTCAGGGGAGGTGAAGGCAACAGCAAAATGGTTTATTTGCCTAGCAGTATATGGTACGACAAAGGACGACCCATATTTCTTTTTCCATTTTCTCAAACGGATGTCTAATATGTCTAAGATGTGTTAAATTAGAGTTGCCGTTACATTGGATGGGCTAAAAGAATAAGATTAAAGTCCAAAAGTTGACAAGACCTATGTGACCACAATGAGCTAAGGCCCAAAATAACAGTGATGTCCACGCAAGCCCAATGAAGAATATATATTACGTCATTCTGTACCACACTATACAGCCCCAAAAACCGAAGGCCGGTGACTCTTATGACAAGCTACAATCTAGGTGAGGCCAACCCACTCGATGCCATGCTGCACTGTGAAACCAAGCATGTCTCATGCTATTCTGCCATACCAGCATGTTCAACTTCTACACAGTTGCTTTACCGAAAAGTATCCTTGCTTGGCTAACTAACATATTTAGCTCGTTCTAACGAAGTTCAAACCAAAAAAAAAATGTTCAGAAGTTAAAACACTCAATTCTGAAACCCAGATCGGACTTTAATCCCTGAATCCATACTACCGAGCCATTATTATTAAGGAAAATTAATGAAAAGTCTAAAAAAACTTCTCTTTTAACGAAAAGGTCTTTTTAAAGGTGTAGTGAATAGTACCAATTAAAGGTAAAAATATGGTTGCTGACCCACCAAGAATGATTAACGGTAGAAACCAAAATTTGGGACAAAAACCATATACAGAAACTTGCCCACAAACGCTGCCAATGCATTTAATCACAAACCAGAAACATTGCCCTTCACATAACCATTAAGTTGAGGCACTAACCAAAAGGTCCCAAGGGGAACAGACAGCGACAGCCCCAGCAGCAGGAGTCTTATCGCCATCCTCCCCAAGATACTTGACCTGAAAACAGTTAATTAAAATGGATGTTAACTTCAGGCGATTAAACGTAACAGAGGATGTTGAAAACTAAGTTTATAATGAAAATTATTTTAAAAGATGTCCTAAAACTCACATAGCTAGGTGCCAATATTACTGGCAAATGAGAATACAGAGAGATAATGAAATTGGCTTTATAAACATTCTATAAGGATCTGTTTGATATCAGAAACATTAGAATAGTTCTAGAAATTGCAAGGCGAGCGCCTCTATAACATAAATGAAGTTAAGATATGAAAAAGGGATCCAGAATTAGAAAAAGTAGTGAAATCAAATGATACCATAAAAGATCAAAACTAACTTAACAAAAACAAAATGCTTAATAACGAATCTAACATGGCTAAATAGCATACCAAAACATTGGCACCTATACTTGTTCCAACAAGAAATAAAGGAGCCTTGGGGTATTCATGGTGGAGGTTATTAACAACACTCCGTAAATCCTCTGTCCATCCAGCATTATAAAAGCAATCAGACTGAAAAAAACAAATTAAAAAAAACTTAGATTACCAATATAATTCATTGGCTTAATAAGAAAACTGATTATTTAAAGAGAAATGAACAATATCCAGAAAGTTAGACAAGGAAGAGGCAACATACAACGCATTACTATAACAAAATACTTGTTTGGATCCTTTTCTTTTCTTTTTTTTCCTGTTTGTATTTGTAGAAGCTGTTTAATAGATGCTATTTGTACTTCAGTGGATAGCTTGTCCACTTTCATTCTTTTCTAGTTCATAGATTATGAATAAGGTGTGCTTCTCAGTAGAGAAATAACAAAAAAAAAAAAAAAACTAACTAAATTTTAACAACAGAATTATCAGAATGTTCAAATTTCATTAGCTTGTCCACTTTTGTTGTTTATAAAACAGCTTCTTACAGTAACTGAAACGCCACCCAGCCCTCTGTGATTGCTAACAACAGCATTCCATCCGTTTTTCGCTGTATTGAAAGCAAGATGCTTTATATACTGCAGCAACAAGTAACATCAGCTAATCATCATGAAAGCACACAAAGCATATCTTACACATGCAAAAGCTTATTATAGAATGAGTCTAAAGAAGATATCAAGAGGACGCTTATAGTTCTTTTTATAAATGAAATAGACTTTGTGATTCATATCATGGACTATATATTCATGAGTTAAATAGAAGAACATGAATTATTGATGTAAATCCTGCATAAGGGTGCGGAATTTCTTTAGATTCTGTGGTCGCTTGTTTATTGTAGGTTGTGGCCAGCTCTTTAGTTTTTATGGGCTGTTGGTCCACTTAGATTGTACTTCCTTCAATTTAATCATTATGTTTCCTATATAAACAAATGAAAATTCATAGTGTTTCCTAATGTAACAGCACAATGAAGCAAATGTGAAGCATAAAAAACAAAGTAAAAATAACTCTAAAGCTAGGAGTTGGGTCCTCTCCTTTTTCCATTTCCTCCTTTTGATGCGGTAGAACAATAGTGAGAGAAAGGAAGAGGAGAGATTCTTACCCTAAAACCTGAAATCTGGCCTTTACAATCCCAACAAATGTGTATTTTATTTTTATAAGAAACAAAAGCACAGGTACATGAATAGTGAACATGAAATCCACTTCTACTAAATCATGAAACCTAAAAATCAGCTCTACACAAAAGAATGGATGCTAAGGTCAAAGGCTGACTTTGTTACAACTGAATCGGGTCAATGCCTGACTTCTGTGTATATTAACAT
Organism: Pyracantha coccinea; assembly: GCA_028566515.2. Classification (NCBI taxonomy): domain Eukaryota; kingdom Viridiplantae; phylum Streptophyta; class Magnoliopsida; order Rosales; family Rosaceae; genus Pyracantha; species Pyracantha coccinea. The sequence continues at coordinate 12,744 of JAOTRO020200811.1, forward strand.
TCCATGTGTGGTAAGGAATGGAAATACGCTCTTAACTGGAATTCCAATACTCGTCTTTGTTCGAATTGACTGGAAATGCCAGCCTGACAACGTGCCATACATCACATCTTGGTAAAATAGAAATTACTTTCCCATTCCTGGACTGGATTATGACAATACAAACTGACCTAACAGAAAGGGACAACTCCTCTAACTCTACGGATGCCCAAAAAGAAGCCCCAACTAAACACTTTTCCGTAAGCCCTCCACCTTCTCACCAATTACTTCTCAAGCACCCTCCTAATCCTTTCCACCTATACAACCCACAAAATTGCTAACATAGCATTTCCACAGAAATATGACCCATTTCTTTCCTTCAAAAGACTTAAACTTCTCACATTATAGAGCATTACAAGAAATTGGGATAGACCAACCGACACTTCTCCTTCAGTAATCACAACCATAAAGGCCCCATCCACTTCCGGGTACATTAATGTCAGCATCTATGGAATGGTGTAGGCAGTACAACATCTATCATGATTACAGGGTGCACTCTTGTTGTAGATCGGATGGCATGGTTTGGGCCAACTACTTTGGTTTGAAAAACCCTGGAGAATTTAATTCCTATTTTGGCTGAGACAAGGACTGATGTTTCCATGACCAGGTCTAGTTGTAGTTAGTTATGTGTTTCAGACATATAATAACCAACAGGAAAAAAAAGGTCCTTGCAAAGATCTTAAAGTTCCCAATGTAGTACTAAGTTTTTAACTGCCAGGGAGCTCTAGCTCAAATTCCATTGGGATAGGGTGGGAAAGTGGTAGGTCCTATGACTCCTATCTTAAAGACTTTTTTCCTGAAGAAAAAGAACCCGGTTGAGATTCCAAGATTCAACAGCTTTTCAGGTTTCTTGAGATATTTATTTTACTATTTTAACTTCTAGCTTCACTAAAACCAAAAAATTCTATTTAAACCAACTAAATTAGTTCATATACTTTATTCCTAGAGACTGACACCAGAACAGTAACTAGTAGAATTAAAGACACTACGAAATTGAGTACCAATAAGGGTTTAGTTGACTAGCTTGCTCCCACGTGTAGCTTGCTCCCACATGGTCAGGGATTCAATTCTGTGTAGTACCAATCTAATCTAGCTATTTGCAAGAATTTCCTACCTTCTAAATTGTAGGGTTTGATAGGGGACACCAGTTCCAAACCAGAGCCCTTGATGTGGATTTGGGGAATTCTCTATGTACAAAAAGGCAAATGAATAATGAAGAAATAAAGATGAAGCTTACAGGAGATTCAGAATCGCTGGTTAATCCAGGAATCACCAGCACGATAGGGGTGGTGTCATCTTTAGGAATAGCATTGTTTGTGCTAAAAGCATCTCCCAGAACTGCAATACAAGCATACACATGGATCAGAATAGAAAAACCATTTATAACTACTATTACCATGAAATCAACTGAGTGGCATAGCACTTCATACAAGAGCATAATAAACACATACTAAGTAAAGACACCGGCACTGGCACACATTTTATGATTATGAAGAATCTCTTTGTAACCAATGAAAAAATGGTTTTTATTTTATGATAAGAACCAAAATAATCTTTTCGGTGGGTTTGGGTATATAGGGTATTAGAAGATACAGGGGTTCGAATCAAGGAATATATATCAGAAACATAAAATTAAAATGATAAAGTATAATTTGGTTCTAACTACATTACACACCCTTGAAGCTTGGGGTGATTTTCAAAATGTGTCATTAAATTTCAATTTTCTTATTTAACACCATAAAGCATCAAAATATGCATTTGGTCGGATTGATTGCTTGATCCTTCACTAAATTGATGACATAGTGAGTGTGAGATAACTATATGGGCTAACGTTTAAGCCGCATTTGCACCACATTGACAAAAAACTCATCAATTTAATAGAGTAGATATTCAAATAGCAAAAGGTGTAAATTGATACAATTTCAAAACTTAGGGTGCAATGTGAGAATATTAGAACCACATAGTCCATATTGAAAATCACCCTCAAACCTAAAGGGTGTAAAATGTAGTTAACCCTTTACTTTGCGTTCATAAATGTCTATAAAAGGATATGTGTATATGGTCATTAATTTCATGTAAATCAAATAATAGTTACCATCAGAGTTCCTTAGCCAATCCAAAGCAATGGTGCCACCATCAGATAGATGAAAAATTTCTCTGAGAGGGAATATACATGGCTATCTGTTACTCAAAAGCATGAATCAAAATACAAGAGGAAGAATAGTCACTGTGACATTTTATCATCAGTATTTTAAATAAACATTAGCAAACCTATGCGAGAAATCAAGTTCATGGAAAAAAGATGTAAAGTATCAGAGACCCCAGTCAACCTTTCAAAATGAGACAGAAAAACTTTAAGGATCAAAAGAGAACAATACAGTACATAGTTACATTTCTCATTTTGAAAGCAGTAAATTAGTAAACTAACAAGACAACTGATTCATTTCCCCAAATAGACACATCTCATGTATCCTTACGGCTATAATTCACAGTGTGGTCACTTTATATCTATCCTTCGGTGTCAAACAGGACTAAAACCACCTTATATAAATTTAAAGTCAGATTCCAAGAAGCTTGTTAAGCTTCGGTTACAGCAGGGCTTAGAGACCTTTTTTTCTCTGATGCTTAAATAGATGGAGGGCAGTTGTGTGTTAATATCAGCTAGGATACGCTGTGTTGTTTCCCTCTAAAACCTTGTTCAACAACCCAAAAATTCAGACGACTGTATGCTAACCTTAAAGCCCGCCAGAAAAGCATACAGAATTAAGTTTCCCCTTCTGCATTCTTTCCTTTTACAAGGAAATAAATATAAAAGCCCGATTTAAACAACACCAAACTGGAAACACAATGCAATTTATATACATCAAATGTCAAAAATGGCCATCTCATATGGTGTTTTTATATCGACTGTTAAATGTGAAACAAATACGGTGGATGAAAAAATTTACGAATAACCTTTATGAAACAAGGTACACAGATTACTATCAAATTCCTATTCAAATGAACATTGTTATAACTTTTTTAAGAATAATACATCAACAAGACTACACCTGAAGCAAATGAAATCAAACATATATCAAATGATATATAAAATCCACTGAACACTAAAACCCCCTCACACAATCACACTAACTCAAAGACTGAGAGCACTCTGGTTTAACATATCTACCAGACAGACAACTCATATAATACCTCACCATTTGCTTTGCAGTTTGCAGCAAACCCCTTCAAAATTCAAAATAAGTCCAAGTCTGAAATTTTGTTTTAACAAACAAAAAGAATAGTAAATTAGTGTGTTTTTACTATTCTTAAAATCCTAACCACATATGAAGATTTGTAGTAACAATCCCAGCTGAATTGGGTTTTTCAGTGGTACACTAACACTCTGAACATTTCACTCGAAAAATGCACATTGCACACAGATGCAGCATAACCCATCACACAAAAACAACCAAAAATTTCAAATCTTGAACTGACCCAGATGGCCAAATGCGAAAATATAAATAATCCCCTTTTGCCCACAGAATTTGATAGTTGGGTTCACGAGTTAAAGACAGATGCAAGGGTACCTTCGGTAGCTGAAAGCAGGAGGCCGCCCAAAGAAGCCGACGAAAAGAGTCTGGAAATGGGGGCTCGAGAGCCACGGCGTCGCCAAATACCTGTAAATTAATCGACTCATTAGTTTAATTGAACAACAAAATCAAAAATTTAATAGTTGGTTAATCAGAAAGTATTGAATTGGGACCTGGAATGGAGAATCCGGCACTTGGAAACGACGTCTTGGTAGATGTGGGAGGAGGGGTTGAAGGTTAAGGAGACGGCGGAGCCTCTGAAGGCGGTGAAAAGGTCCTGGAAGAAATGGAATTCGAGGGAGTGGTATAGAAATGCAGAGGAAATCGCGAGGGAAGCGAAGAGGTAATGCCAAACGGGAATAAGAGAGAGGTCGTTGAGCAGAAGAATGTAGAGGTTGCCGGAATAGGAATCCTGACGGAGGAGGAGCTCCCTGCAACTGCAATCCATCGTCACCTATGATTTCTGGTTTCTGGTAATGAAAGTTGATTTTCTTTCGACTTATAAAATGGCGGGGACAGGTGAAATATTCAGCTGCCCTTGGGAATGGGACCCATGCTGACGGAATGGGCCCTGTTTGGAACACCGTATAAAGCGTCGAATAGTACTAATAAAAGTACGGTGTTTAGTGTCGTTTGGATTAAATAAGAACCGGATTAAATAATCGGGCCCACCTTTTTCATACGGTCTTTACCCTCTTCCTTATACCGTCCAAAAGCACGGTATAATTTAGTCGGACTTCTCTCGCTCCCTCCTTCATCTCCAGACGGCGGTCTCCAGACGCTCTCTCTCCCACTCCAGACGCACTCCTCTCTCGTCTGAATCCCAAGTTCGTCTACTCAAATTCTTCATCTTCGTTTGCATCACAGTTCGTCTTTTTATTTTTCTTCTTCTTCTTCCCGGGCTTCTCTCGCTCTTTCCTTCCTCTCCAGACGGCGGTCTCCAGACGCTCTCTCTTCCTCTCCAGAAGCTCACTCTCTCTGTCCTCGCCACTCGCCCCCAACTTTCTCCTCGTCTTTATCGTTACGCTGCTGCTTTTTTTCCGGCTACCCAAAAACCGCAACGCTCGCCCGATATGCCTCTTCGATTTTGGGTATAAAGTTCCAATTTTTATTCATATGGGTTCTTATTTTTGCTGTGTATGTGTAAGATTTTTCACCCACCGGATCAAATTTTGGTGGGTTTTGTGATTGGGCATCGAGTTTCTGACGCTTTTAGAGAAATGGGTTGTCAGTGATGTTTTGAATCATATTTCAATAGTTGGACTTGTGTGGCTGCATGCGTGTTTTGATTTCTGCTGGGTTTAGCTAACTGGGTTGTGCGGTTAATCTGTTTGTTCTCCAACTTTCTTACGATTTAAGTGCTTT
>JAOTRO020200898.1:0-10513 GCA_028566515.2 Pyracantha coccinea
AACTGCTCAGTTTCAATAAAATTAGCTACATCTCCATCAAGGTTCGCTCCTCTTCTCCACATTCTTGTCCCTAAGTGACCACATTACAGTGTTTCATGTTTAGGTCATTCAAAACATGCCAATATAGACACAAAAACAATTACAAGAATCCATCATCTCTATAAGATTGTACCTAAACGTCGGGTACACCTCCTTGAGACTACCGTAAGTGTGGTAGGTGAGCCTTTTAACTTTAGCTGTGCAGTCTGGAAGCTTAAATGCAGGTTAAGGAACACCACAAAATTCCTCAATTGAATAATATTACACACAAATTGCAGAATCTCCATCTTCCTTATACATGCACACATATGCATGCCCACATACAGGGAGAGAGAGACAGAGATAGAGATAGTGTGTCATAGACTTAAGGAATCAATAAATTCAGGATATTTCCTTGTAGTAGAGGAATAATGAACCCATCAAGCTGCCATGAGAAAATTAATGTGCATTAGCAATAAAATTTGCATGCGAAGAACTGACTACCTTTGGAAATGCTTTTCTTCTTTGACGATATACATTAAGTGGCTTAGGCAAGGAGAAAATACTCCAAATGATGTAACTACTTATGACCTAGAAGACGGAAAGTCTAACCTTATACTCGATAAGTTCGTCCAAAAGATTTCTGTTCCAAACAAATCGAGGGTCAGCCTGAAAACACAAATAAAATTAAAAACTACCAAGCAATTACGGGTCATAGATCGTAATGCGTAAAGTAACATTTGAAAGGGACTAAAATGAGATTAAAAGAAAAGACAGATAAACATCCATAAGATCTGGTGAGTCAGTTGACTCAATACTCATGCTTTCTAGTGCCGACAGAAAATCCATTGGACAAAGGGGAAGGGAGAATCACTTGACAATGAAAATTGCACAAAGGATGGCATGTCTTCAAGGATATGAACTGAGAAGGCATCTTTATTGAGCTGTAACTTTGTGGTGTTCCTTTCTTTTATTAACCCTCTCACTTGGAAAGAGTTGAGGATAAACTAAACCCGTGGACAGTATGCTTATATGCACCACACCGATCAACCCAATATTCCAAGTTTCCAACTAACCTGCTTCCATATTGGTTTGGCCATCCAGCCTTCAACTAACTTACATCTTCTTTGAAAGCTGGTAGAAATGATCAAATACATATAATTAGAATAAACTAACACAACACTTAACCAAATACAAACATAAATTGACATGACGATTCTGAACACTAACAGATACAAAACTTTTCAACCGTGGCTGAGTTCTAGGTATAAGAATTTACTTGAGTGTTATATCAGTCTCGTACGAGAAGTACAACCCCGGAGTTGATTGGACTGTTTTCAAAAGAGCCATGAAGTAAGCCTCATCTTTTTTCTGCACAAACACATCACAATCTTTCAGGCAAAGACTCAAACTTTGAAAATCCCAACTCACTCCTCACATTCGCTTCGTACACGCATCGAAATGAATCAAAAACCTTACCTCCTGAGCAGTTGAATTCTTCAAACCCTCATTGCAGGACAGAAACCTCATCGAGTTTACTCTGTAAACAGGGAAGCCGAGATAATTCCCGACTTCCGTCCGCGAAGTTATTACAAGTACATAATTTCCTGCACCAAACACATCAATTCAACAAACAAACCATATCCTGGACATTTAGCCATTGAAAACACACATAGATACAAGTATAGCAAAAAAAAGTTTCATATTTTCGATTCGAAATACTCAAAAGCAAGTAAAAGAAGGCAATTCACGTACCTGCAAGCAATCTGATCGTTCCGGCCACTCCGTATATCGTCGAGGTTTTCGAAGGACTTGCAGAAGACGAAGAAGAAGAATCGCCTAGCAATCAGAAACGAGTATTGATTGAGCTACATAAAATCGGCGAAAAAATGATATTCGCCCGAAAAAGCGGAAGATTTTGTACCGTTGAGTGGCTCAATGATGCCGTCGCGGCAGTCGATGGAGAATCCTCGATCCGGAGCCGCGACGGATTTGATCACGAACTTATCCTGAAACTCCTGCAATTCCAGCTCCTCGTAGAGCTTGAAATTTCCGCCGGAGCAAGATCCACCGCCGTCCATTTCCGCCGTGTTTGATCGGAGAAGAAAATGATGGTCTATCAATTTGGAAAATATCTTTAAGTTCCCAACGACTCCTCCCTCTGTTTTCAGGCTTTCAGCTGATAACCGATGTCGATGACATGAAATGACGTTATCACCCCTAATAATTCGTGATTATTCTAATTATTGCCCGCTGGCGGCGAAGAAAAGGGCAGCTGTGATGATTGCGTACCTGATATTGTACCGTAATAAGCTACAGCCGCATTGTTCGTCGCGTGACGGGAGTGAACACACGTGGCGACGTTTTGGATGGCGTCGGTGGCGACGAGAGTCCGTGTGCTTAAAGCGAATGGTGCACGCTTGGATTGTGTCAACAGAAAACAGTTGGAATTGCTTACACGTATTTTGGGTTGAGCTCGGTAACTGACTTTTAAAATTTTCTGTTAGTTGGAACTTAGGAAGCAAATAAACGTGGGTTAAATCAATTGGTTGGGGTAAAATCTCTTTGTATCCGAATTCAAATCTTCTTTCTGATAAATTAAAATAAAATAAGATTTTTTTTTCATTTTTGACGGAGCCCAATAAAGCTAAAGACATTTCAACTCACTTCTGATCACAATCAAATAGCACACGTCTTTCAAAGCTTTCAATCAATAAATCATCTGTATTTTTGTTACTTCGTACCTCAAACTCAAGACCAGAGAGCATACCTGACTTGAAATTCTATCCAAGAATTGAATGTCACCTTGCAAAAAGAAGGAAAAAACCAATTAAGATGACAGCTTATCATTCCCGCTCAATCAAATTTTCCTTCACCCAACTTTATTTGCTCAAAGTTTGAGAATTACAAGCCTAAATCGCACGACAGCCTAAAGTTTTGAATCCAGTCCATCACAGCTCACGGTCCACCCGGTGATTCGTTGTGTTTCTACCATTTAAGACCCAAATTCCATTCTTTGTTCACAAAGTATCTTTTCTACATAACTCGTATAAAACTAATTAATTTCAGCAATTTAACATAAAATCAGAGCTACTTTAATAGATAAAAAGAAATACAAAATATGTAACCCAACTCATCTTTTGCTAGTTCTCGAGCAAAACATTAAACTGTGCAACAAGCTTTTAAACCCCCTAGGTGTCTATAGTGGGAGGAGTTTTGTCTCCTGAGGATTTACCAATTACGCTACCGCCAAACGCTTTATGTGAACATTTCAACTTCACCACCTCTGATTTATGTGAACATGCCTTCTATGAGGACCAATTCTTTCTTCAAGCTGAGGGAATATGTTAACAAGGATTTTATACATAGCTCTATAATACCATTCACTCCATCTCTTGCACAACACTAGTGACCCAACGGCAACTGCAAAGCCAGACGCAAATCCGATTTCGACACTGATAAGATCCCCGTCAATCTCATGTCTAGAATTTGGATGGTTTCCATTTATTTGGGGTCGTGACAATCCTGCCTTCTTATCCATCGTTAGTGGAGGCCCCGTAATCCTTTGTTACCCGTATATGATTCTTTTGGAAATGTTGAAATTTGAGTACCAGTTGGGATCTTGCCAACAAGTTGATTATTTGAAAGATTCAAGAATGCAAGGAAATTAAGCTTTGCCAACTGCGGTGGAATTTCCCCGCTTAGCTTGTTCTGTGAGAGGTCTAACGACTCGAGTTGATGCATGTTGCCAAATGACGATGGGATTTTGCCTGTGAAAGAATTACTAGACAAGTTAAGGAAATATAGTGACTTAAACTCTCCCATTTCCTTAGGTATTGGTCCGCTGAGATTGTTGAATGAGAAATCAATCAAGGTCAAGATAGTTAGAATCTTAACCATATCCATCCTTGAACCTTTTCCGGTAATTGTTATGCCATCCTCAAAAGAAAAACCAACTCCCCATCTCCCTTCTTCACGTGAAAATTCTAGGTGTTTGGCCTTGGCAAGGGAATCATCTGCATTAGCTCTCATTGCCAGCCATGTTGTCAAAGATCTTCTCGGTATTTCACCACTCAAATTGTTGTGAGATAGGTCTATGACTTGAAGCATTGGCCAAGTGCCATTGGTTTTGGGACATGCAATGCCTCCATAAAATTTGTTGGACCGCAAAAGAAGAACACGCAAAGTGGATATCTTCTTCAAAAAACAAGGAAAGGCATCTTTTATCTGATTGTTTGCAAGGTTTAAAACCTCTAATGATGTGCAGTTGGCTAGAGATTTTGGAAACTGACCTTTAATATGATTTTCCCCAAGGTCTAAAGTGTGCAATTCACATGGTTCTGGAAACTCAAAATTTGAAGTAGTTCCAGTGAGGTTGTTTCTCCTCAAATTAAGTACTCCCAGACCCATTTTTGTAAACAGACATCGAGGAACCATGCCACTAAAGGAATTATTGGACAAATCAATAACACTAAGACCTCCATTGCATATTGATGCTGGAATGATGCCACGCAAGTTATTGTTTGAAAGAGATAAGAACGAAGTGTCATGATTTAAGAAATTGCCTATGTCAGCTGGAATACTACAGCAGAAATGATTGTTGGAGTAATCTAGATAATAGGCAATTGGGAAGGTGTAAGGGATTTCTCCTTGGAGTTGGTTTGAATGGAGGTCAATCTCCCTCACAGTAGAATTACTGAAAGGAGCTTCAAGAGTTACCAAGGAGTTACAAGAAAGATTTAGGGTATAAAGATCTGTGAAACTCCAAATCCAATGGGGTATCTCACCTTGAATATGATTTTTCGAAAGGTCCAATTCAAATAAATCGGATTGGTTTCTCAGGAAACCTGGTATTTCTCTCAACTTGTTAGAAGCCAAATTCAATGTAGCAATTTGAGGAAATGAGGAGTATGAGGAATTGGTACCATTATACAGAATGAGCAAGCTATTGTACGAAAGATCAATGTAGGTTAGATTTTTCAGATGCCGAGGACCGTTGAAAGGAAAGGCACTTAAATTGTTTGAAGAAAGAGAGAGACCTTGAAGCCCTCGAAAATTAAAGATAGACACAGGAATTGGACCTTCCAAATTATTAAAACTCAAATCAAGGGTAACCAAGTTGGAAGAGGCATTAGAAAACTCACTGAGTTGACCAGAGAATCGATTGTGGGAAAGTATTAATTCTGGCAACAAGGGAAGAGAAAAGAGAGACGGCGGAATACTCCCTTCAAGTAGATTGTCGGCCAAATGAAGCTCTGCTAGATTAATAAGGTTTTCCCATTGTATAGAACTAATTGCACTGTTAAACAGGTTTGAGGCCATGTCCAAATAAACCAATTGTGTCAGATTCTCCATTGATTTTGGAATTGATCCAGTGAAATTGCAGTTGAAAAGATCAATTCTCTCCAAATGCTTGAGGTTTCCAATAGAGCCCGGCAATAACTCTGAAAAATTTGTGAAGCTTAGAACCAAGGATCGAAGAGATCCATTGTTTGGAAATTCCGGCAAGGAACCATGAAGTCCTTCATTAGTTGAAAGGTCAATAATTTGCAGAGTAGGCACCTGAAAGATCTCTTTGGGAAATGTACCTTGCAACGAACAAGCGATGAGACTCAAGGAAGTCAACTTTGAAAAATTTGCAAAGAATCTTGGAAACGGAGCAGAGACGTTGTTACCATCCCAGTTGAACTCCCTTAGGTTTGAAAAGTTGGCAAAGAATCCTGGAATTGGACCGGAGATTCTGTAATTATGATCCAATCTAAGCACGGATAGAGATTGTAGCTTGGCGAGGGATTGATCAACAGGACCTGAAAGAAGAGTGTCAGACAAGCTCAACACCCTCAGGTTTGGGAGTGAAGATGATACCGCTTGACACCACTTAATCCCCTGTGCTGATATATTCACACCATCAAGATATAGCTCTGTGAGATTTGTGAGGTTGTGAAAGAGCATGCTTAAATTAGGGCTCTCAAGTGGAGTGCACCCCTCACAGGAAGATTGAGAAATATCAAGGACATCCAACCTTGTCAATTGTGAAATCTCAACTGGAATTTTCCCCTCACCATAAAAATAGCTATATGATAAATTTAGGTACCTCAAGTTTGTAAGCTTTCCAATTGCAGATGGAATGCGAGAGCCATAGCTAAATATATTATCGGCCAAATTGAGGCTTTGAAGCTGTTGAAGATCAAAGAGGCTACTCGAATTGTCAATCCCACCGGAGATAGATTGGCTGCTAATGTCAAGACCAACAATATGTCCATTAGTACTGCAAGTAACACCAAACCAAGAACAACAGTCTGTACTTGAATTCCATGATATGAACTTGGGTGGGGGAGTAGCTTCCAACAGGGGATCATAGAATGTAAGGGTTTTCTTGAGATTGAGCAACAACAGTTTCTGGTGTTGAATACATTGGTGGTGAACCGCAGAGAAGGTATTAGCACAGGTGGTAGTGATAGTGGAGATATTGAACAAGAATAGGAGGAAGAAATATTGGAGCAAAGTTTTCATTTTTCAGACACTTCCAGTCCTATTTGGTTTTTTTTTCTCTTTTCAAAGTATCAAGCACGAATGTGCCCCACAGTTGTTGATTACAATCTTCGTTGTCTCTATTTCTCTTCAGTTTCTTCATTTATCTGTCTCTAATCTTGATGAGACTGAAAACTGCAGATAGCTACAGCTCCAAAAGACTTGTTCTTTGTTGACTTTCAAGTCTTTCCACATCTGTGCAGTGGGGCTAGGGCTATTGACTGACTGCTCAAAGAAAGGAAGTGGGGAAGAGAGCGAGAAATTTCGCCCCCACAAACACAACGTAGATGACAAGGCACATTCACACTACCCCGTGCTCTTCGGATTCCCATTAGGATTTGGATCCCATCCGGATTCTCTTGGTGGGAATCTTATGAATCTTTACATTTTATTTATTCATCCTATATCGTGTTATTATAATTATTTTACAATTTTTATTTAAAATCATACACAAACAATTTTTAACGAAAACTAATTTCTAAATATACAATAAACGGATAAAATATAAAGGGATCCTCATCCTTCCCATTAAATGGTCATTGGCCAGCGAAATGGACAAAAGGCGTCAGGTTTTGGTGGCTTGACTACGTGCTCTCTGGGGTTGCCATTAAATTCGTTGGACCATTAATGTAGCGTAAGGCTAGGGTAGATGAAATAAGTCACCCTGTGGAAATGCAATATTGCTTGATTGACTTGTTGATTTATAGACTTTGAAATCTAAGTTTTTTTCTTTTTTTTCTCTTTTTTTTTTTTTTTTTTACAATCGATATTATTTAAGTTAAATGAGAGACGGTGGATTTGATTTCATAATTGGCTAGTAATGATAGGGTTCAAATTCACTTTTGAAGAAAATTGAACATAAAGCCTCTCATTTACAGGTGAAGAAGAATATCATTAGACTAGACTGTAGTACTAATCGTCAGCCCAAAAGCAGTTGAATGGTTTTGTAGACGCTTTCGTTGGGTTTTACTTTGCGGCTGGTTGAAACCGATTTCTGTTAACAGAGTGACAGCTTTCCTTTATTTGTTTATTTTATTTTATTTTTGGAAAACACTTTCCTTTACTTTGACGCCACTTATTATTCGGTAACAGTAATTTGTTTTTACGAAATTAAATTTGTGCAAATTGTTGAAATTACTATTTAACCCTAACTATATCAACTATAATATTTTGGAACTTTGGTTACGGAGGGCTTTTTCTATGCTAATTTTGCAAATTATCCATATGGCGTAGTTCATATGTGAATGTTAGTCGTGGTTGAAAAATTCGTAATAATACAGTGATTAAGTATGTTATCATTGTTAGTCTTAATTGATAGTTCTATTTAAGTTATGTCCAATATCGTGCACATGCCAGTCACTTCTACGAGTAATTTAAACCATCCAAACTCATTTAACACTTAAACTCATTTGACCTTTCAAATCTCAGAAATACTCTAAGGAAGAGCTGGGCAATGCCCTTTGAAAATCTACCCTCTAATTGCTCGAAGAATTGCTTCTATAGGCATTGTGTATGGTAACTGCTAGCCGCATTGCTTTGTATGTATTACTATTGGCATCGATTGATAGACTCACTTGGCATATGTTGGCATATGTCGGCTTGCTCGCTCAAAAGTTATTGACATCAGTCGACTTGCTCGCTCAGGAAGTTGTTAGCATCTGTCGACAAGTGTGCAATATGACTTGGCAAATGACCTCATGCCTACAAAGCTCAATGAAATGCCAATTTTCATGCTATTCCGTCCTAAAAATTTGCGCGCTATTCTTATTAACCATCCTAATATCTTTTGGATCCGCCACTACATATAACTGATACACAAATTATTTCGAATTTGTGGAAAGTAAGATAGAAAGTTTGGTGTGGACTGCCATTATTGAAAGGGTTTTTAACCACGAGAGTAACATTTATATATGACTAATATCACACAAATCATATGTACATTTAGCCACAAAATCTTGGTTTAAATTTATATAGCTATAAGCAATATCATTACATAAATTTATTGTCTTCGCTTTTAATTCACATGAAGCATGATGTACAATTATTAAATTAGAGGGAATCCATTATTTATGAATCATGAAGAAAACGAAGCCGAAATTCCTCCCTCATTTCACACAAGGATCCGATATGCATGTCCCGTTAAAGTGCAGTATTTTATGTTAAAAGCTTTTATTTTATTTGTATTTTCTTTCAATAATTAGTTAACTGTGGATCATGATTTCAGGGTCACGGTAAAGCGATTGGAATACACTTACCTCATAAGTCCAGTCATGGACTCAACAACTCCGATTGAATTGAGTTGCACAAACAAGCTAGCGATGCAACCATCATCCTGCATTCGGGGAAGTAAGGCAAAGTTCGTCGACTTCGTTGAGTTTGACTATTAACCTGATTCAATTAACGTGTACAACATCATACTCCTAAAATGAAGTAGTATCTATCTCCAGATATCCTTTACGATTCTCCTGTTTTAATATGAATTCCATATTCTAAAAGTCTATCTGACTAGTGTAAATACACTCCTCTAGGGTTCATTTATAGTAACACAATTATCATATACTCTATTCGTTTGCCCACTTCAAGAGTCTCATATATCGCTTACTAAATTGACAGTTGGTGAGTTTTTGGCCAGTACCCCACTGGTGCCAATGTTGTCTTATGTGTGTTTGTTCTTTTACAAGTAATTGAATTTGTGCATCTTGTCCACACATAATAGTACTCGAATTTGGTTTCAACAGTAAATAATTATTTAATTAAAAGAAGTGGAATGGCTAAGGAACTTTATTAATGCTCCTACTTTTAAATCATAAAACCAAAATGTTGCGTGCAAGAGTTCGGTTTTGTTAGTTGTTTGCCTTGTTGGATTAAAGTTTGTGGCTTGGGTAAGCAACTAGCACTTGATTCCACTAATTTGTTGTTTAAGACCAATAATAATAAAAGTAAACTTAACTCACAGGCCCTCTTTCCTCTACTTTATTTACTTTTATTTTTATTTTGTTAATTATTAATTTAATATCTAACAAAAAATTAAAAGGAGATTAGCCAGAGAGATAATCAACTATCCTACCCTAGCCATTAAGATTCTGTCATTTATCGTCTTTGGCATCCATATCATCCATATCCATTACAAGGTAAGGTGGATTTTTTTGTGTGGATATACTGCATCCTAATTGCTATGTAGATCACCAAAGCATGAATATTTATAAAATTAAACTTCCTTGGGTGCTTGTGGATCATACAGATTTAGAATAAATTGTAAATTATTAGAAACCTTAAGATACCGCTATGTCATGGAGAAAGAAAGAGAAATTGAAATTCAAGTTCTAAGAAATAGTTGAATGTTAATTGCAAGCTCGCTCAAAAGCAAGTATAGGTGTTCGTTCCAAAGAAAAATTCAATTGAGGCTCGCTCATATAATATTTATTCTTTGTTGTGTTATAATAAGTCCAAATTTCGACATAAAATTATCAAGGCAAAGACTACATGTATCTATAAAATTTCACTTAAGCTTGTTTTTAAGAGAGTCTAAATAACAATTCGCAAAGAATAATAGATGCACAATAACGTTTATGTCACAAATACAATACAACCAATTCTGCAAAGAGAGAGCAATTAAAATTTACGAACATTCGTAACCTAGAAGTTTATTATCTAGGGAGCAATCTAGAAAGCAAGTATGATTTGTGAAAAAGAATAAAGAGAAATGCAATGACAAAGATTCCATGAAGTTTGGAGAGTGCCTCAACATTTCTTAAACTTAAAACCCTACCCATTACAATCCAAGACTTTGGATAATTGTGATTGGCCAAACTTCCTTCTGATCTGCTCATCCAAACTGGCCAATGCTCATCAAACAGCATGCCAAATGTCACATCAGCTTAAAAGTGTACAGAAATGTGAACTCTGTCCGTCCACAAATATTCGTATCTAAATAACCATACAATTAAGAGAAAGAGGAAATGCA
>JAOTRO020200994.1:0-17716 GCA_028566515.2 Pyracantha coccinea
GAATCATATCACTTACCAACCAATCATATCATATGCATGAACATGAGTATATTCAACATGGCATTAATGGCATAAAACGTTTAAATAAGTTTCTAGGAAAACCATTTATATATATATATATACTGAAAACAAAAGCCCACTCACTGGTAAGTAGTAAGTTCATAGGCCCCGTGCCTCCCACGACTATGCTCGTCCTCATGGTAGGTCTCGCCTATATGAGAAATAACTGCATAAACGTCTGGAACTAATGAAATAACTTCTCATACATTGCTCAAATGGGGTGTTTGAATATACCACAGTGACCTACATAACCTCAGAAACATTCCCATATTTTTAAATTAATTTTTGGACCGTGCACGCGCCGTCATAGGCACGGCTAGACGCGCGGCCACGTTGTGGCGCGTGTCGTCTTCAACCTCGGGTCACCGGCGTTGGCGGCGTTTTGCTGGAAAAATTCCGAAACTTTCAAACGTCCTAACTCACTCATTTCTCAACCATTTTTCATGCATTTTATGTCAAAATGAAGCCCACAACATGTAGAACACATTCGTACTTACCAAAAGTTCCAATGATGTCGGGATCTCGTCGGAAAAGTCACGATAATCCGGCCAACTTCACATCCTTCGATCTAACAATCCCGACGTCCAAATCCTTCCAACGAACCACTCCTAGGCTCCTTAGGACCTCCACAAGCTTGCTATAAACCCAGAAATCCATAAAAACATCGCATTAAAATTTGCATGAACAGTGCATGAATAGTAGCTCTCGGGTTCGACGTGAAATTGAAGGTTACCTTACCTGAAATTGGTACGAGAGTGTTCCTAGGACTGAGATGAGCACGATGGTGAATTCAAATGGGTCAATCCGTGCTGTTTCAAGGGTTTTTGGGTGTGGTCCGTACAAGAGAGAGTGAGAGAGTGCGAGAGAGTCCGAGAGAGAGAGGAGAGCACAGGAAAGGAGAGAGAATGAGGTTGTGTGGTGTGTGTGGTCCAACTACATGTAACATAACCTAACCAAAGTCCAAAGTTAGGAAATAATTGTCCAAGTTCCAATTTAGTCACACCCACACAAACAAACATAAATGACTTACCTCTAACGCCAAGGGCATTTTAGTAATTCTCACGTCCTTGCTCGGGACGGGCTGTCACATATACCCTTCATGTTGACAGACGTACTTCTCAGTAAACAAACTTATGGAAGTACATTTCACCGAAAAATTCCTATATGCATCCATTTCTAACTAATTTAACTTCACTGCTAGATACCACCGCCTGGACAAGGTACTACCATATACTAGTTTTGCAATAAGCAGAACGTGCAAGTAGTAAACAAAAGTACCAGTTTGGTGGGTGACATCTCTAAGCAGTTTATAATTAATTCAAACATACAATTACACATATATCCATACTAATGAAAGAGAGTCACGACTTCTGAAACCCGCTAATTCATTTGGAAAGAACCAAATGACCCATACTGAATGATCATGTTTTTTCGTTAAATTCTTATCAGGAATATGGTCATAGTCATGATATATATCATTATAAGTTTTATTCATGTCTGTTGAACAGGAATATGCAACGGTAAGAGATGCAACCGAACACCACACTAAAAATATTACATACCAAATTTGGTAATCTCTCTCATGTCTTTCATGTACCAGTTCTACAATACCTAAGACACCAATCGTGTCCCTTGATCAACGATGTAACCTTTAAAAAGGTTGCATTAGTTTCAAAAGGCACTTCGAGACTTCCAATTGGTCAGTCGAAACCAACCAAGAATCTATGGATGTCTGTTTTAATCTCCAGACTTAAAAGAAAAGAAAAACTGCAAACTTAACAAGTGTCAGTAAGTCTTTCAAGTATATACATAGTATCCAACCGTAAACCAGGATTCGATACATTGAATCCTGCTTTGTAATAAACATGCATACCATAACCATATATTAATCATACATTTGCTCTCATATAATCATATACTATTCATAATTTCAATGACAAACGAACAACGTACCAAAATGACAATATCCATGTAATCGAATACCATATTTTCTGTCCGTACGTGATCTCACAAGCAAACTTTATTTGATCAACCTTCGGTAGCAACTAAACCTTTAACTTGTCTTAAGATTGTTGAAAAAATTGGGGTCTAATTACTATATTAAATCACATGAAAAATCAAGAAGTAATTCATGCACTTATATATCAAAGTAATGATCAACCAATGTTAAATGAACATGACATAATGGATTAGGAAAACCTGAAAATACGTTTGAGGCAAGTGTTAGACACTTTGTCCTTAAGACAAGTTTAGGCCCCACTACGGTGCTCATGGTTGATCTCCGCATGTCTCCCAAGATACAACGACCACGTCCTTGTAATAGTAGCACTCCAAATCACAAGGCTCCATGAACCACAATTGTGTTGAAAATCCTCTCGTAAGGACTCAATAAGACTCTAATATTTAGTGCACTTTATGTATGATTATGTAAACAAATGAAAAGTTTTTTAAATGATTATAGGGGGCTTCCCTATTTATAGAATGTGAGATACCTTTTTGGAAATCATGCGACTATTTATGAAGAGTTAGAATTTGCAACACTTCATTTAAGTAGACATATCTTTCTACTAAAAGGCTCCACTTCTAATTTCCATTCAATTAATAAATTTAATATAATAATATTATTAAATTTTCCAACAAAGTTTGGTCGGGATTATCACGGTGATTTAGAGAGAGAGTGAGAGAGTCGAGAGAGAGAGAGAAGGGGAGAGATAGAGATACAGAAATGAAAAAGAGGAAAGAAAAATGACCGAGAGTGGGGTTATGATCCCTTAAAATTTTCCAAATGAAAATTACCAAATTGCCATTCTTGATTAAAAAATTATCACTCAATCTCCGTAACTCCAAATTTGATTCTACTTTCACCCACTCACTCGTGAGTACGAAAACCAATCTAATAAAATTAGGAAACCTGTGAAATTAGAATTAAACTCAAAGGTCCATAATTATTCAAGAAACCCAAACTAGGGGTATTTTGGTCATTTCACACTTCTTAGGCATAACTCATAAGATACATTATTAAGGTATGGGTTATACCATGTATATGTTTTTCAAATTTTTCGCACGTGTGCATTAGTTATTATGAATTTTTATTTATTTTGAACTCACTCTAAATACAATGCTCACAAGGGTCTGGAGGTTTTAAAAATGCAAACGACAATTACCATAATCAAAGCGTAGAGGATGTGATAACGAGTGTTTACATATTTTTTCAAAATTTTCTCAGTTCTAAATTAATTATTACAATTTTTTTTAATGTGCTTTGGTATTTTGTAAGAAAAATAAAAAAGGGTGATTTTGTATAAAATCAATTAAAAGTTATGATATTAACAGTGTTCTAAAAATCGGTCTAGGCGATGGCCGGCCGCGGGGATTAACTTAAAATCGGGAGCAAAATCGGGACAGGGATTAGGCGGCCGCCAAGACGGCCTGGGCGGCCTAGGCGGGTGACAAGTGGCCTAGGCGGTCCAGGAATTTCAGTTTTTTTCAAGAATATAGTTGATCTGCATTCTTGTCTTTTCTGGGTTTGGCGAAGTGGAAAAGACGAAGACGATGACTCTCTCTCTTCCCTTCACACCTCAGGGAAGAGAGAGTGTTGCCGGTGAATTTCTGCAGCTCGTCTGTGAAGATGAGGGAAAAGAGAGAGAGAGAGAGAGTCGTCTGTGAAGATGGAGTCGCCTGTGAAGATGAGGGAGAGAGAGTCGTCTGTGAAGATGAGGGAAGAGAGAGAGAGAGAAACATTTCTATGTGGTGTTTGATTGGGATCTCAAATCCAGGATGGTTTTAATTAAGAAATTGAAAATCATGGACTCGGTTTTAATTATGACAACCACCAAGTATATTATATATGTATATAAATTATAAATTATTTAATAATGAAAGAGGTGATGTGAATACATCGAGAAGCCTGCCTACCAAAGAGAAATTTCAACATCTTTAAGTCTGATGGACGGGTGATGGGAAAGAGGTGAGGTGGATGGCTGATGGTTTTAACTTTTAATAATGAAAACCACCCACTATCTGGGGTTTTTATATTTTTAAAAGTTTGGAATATATATAAATTATAAATTATAAATTATTTTCATAAACAAGCATATGATATATGTACATAAAACATTGACATATGAATGCTCTTCTATAAGAAATAACGTCAATAATTATTTACATTTGATATAGTAAATTTAATTAATTCATAAAATATATAAAAAAATTACCTAAATCCGCCTAGACCCCCCCTAGCCGCCTAGGCGCTAGGCGTCAGTCCGCCTCCCGACTAGCGCCTAACGTTTTTTAGAATCTTGCCGATAATATAAGTATATGTCTAATAACGTAAATCTAACAAGAGAACATTATTTACACATCACTTTTTTATTATTATCGATCTGTTGGTGATCCGTTGTAGTTTAATCAAGTTGAAATCATGTCTTGTATGTTTCAAATATGCGAATCTGAACACCACCTTATATGTTTGCTCAACTTTTTGCAGGTGCTACCTCTTGTGTCCATTGAAATATGGCTATTTATTTCCTGGAAATTATTGTACTTTGGTTATTGCTGATCACTATATGAAGGACAATGTTAATTATTTAGCTTTTTGCGTATGTGTAACTGTTGAACTATGTTATTCCTGTTTTAATTTGTAATTTTTCTTATTTGTTTTGGCTTTAGTATGATGCGAGTTATATTTTTGGGGCATAGCTTATAGGCTATGATTTATGTTTCGGCATTTTGATGCATTATCTATTAAATTAGCAAAATGATCCATCAGTAGTACGCTCAACAAGGAATATGATACTCTGGCACGGTTTCTAGACAAGGTTTGGCATCTAACTTTGGCTTAAATTGCTTCAAAAACACTTTATTTTTGCCACTGTTTTAAAAACTCCCCAACGGCGTTAGGCGGCTTGTCATCGCCCTGATTAATCCTTAAGCATTTGAAAATTAAGAAAGAGCGACATGCATACAGGCACCCGTCTAGGTTGCAGCTCTCACTTAGATAGAAAATAGATAACTTTCATTTTGCATTTTATATTTTTAAATAAATTATAAGAGACTTGTTAAATACCGAGATAAATACACATTATATGCTTGTCTCCCATATTTTCATTATGTGCTAATACTTTATAATCTATACGTCATTAATTCTATTTTGCATTCTATGTATTCTAATGCAATTATGTACTTTTGGAAGTATAAATAGGGACTTAGTTATACGTTATCTAATAAATTCACTTAAATCCGCCTAGGGCTCACCTAGGAGCTAAGCGCTAGCTTGCCGACTAACTAGCTCATAACGTCGTCTTTTAAAACCTTGATTTTTGCAAATAAATAAGGGAAACAGATAGAAATATGACATTTTCTTAATCTTGGGACAAAAATAGGATCTTTCGAATATGCATACGCTATGCACAACAATCGAACATAAATAAGATTTTTCCTACACCTTGAACTGACTTAATTGCCCTCGTATATAAATGGGTTATTTCCTTCCATTTTCTGATTTCTCTCTCTCTACTACCTCTCTCCTTCCCTCTCTCTTCTCTCACTTTCTCCCTCAAGCATTGTCTCTCTCGTTCTCACTGTGCACACACGATGCACATTCGTCCAGACCAACACCGTTCAAAATGACGCCACCACCTATTTCATCTCATCCTTACGAGTCTAAAACAACTAGCCTTGTATGAATCTCATTCCTGATAGTTAGGATTGAAACTCAAGCAGATCGCGAGTTTTCTAGCCATTTTTCGGCGACAGGTAAACAATTGAGGCTCGAGACCACCACTACTGGACTTGCATCGAGGGTGGGAACAAAGCCTAGTCATTAATTGCTGGTGCACACATGGTGCATGCTGGGAACAAAGCCGCCCCTCTCTTTTTCTCTTTCTCTCTCCACGAAGATCCTAGGCAGGAAGATCAACACCACCAAAACAAGAAAACCCATTTGTTTTTAACCAAAAATGAAAAAACCCATTTGTTGTTTGCTCTCTTCCTTCCAATATTTGCATATTAGTGGGATTAAAGAAGTGAGTTTTTTTCATATTTGGGGAAGGGGAGAATAAGCCCAGAAGTTGTATGAAGTAATAGTCAAACAAAATTTAATCAATCTCTCCCTCTTCTATATCATGGGATTCCTTACCTTGTTTGAATGTTGTGATGGTGTTTACTAAAACTTGGCAAAAATTGGTGTTTTGTTGGATGAATTTTTCAGGATATGCTCACTGTATGTAGATGACATGCACATGATATGCTCAAAGATTTGAGCCAACCCAAAAACCCAGAGCTCACAACTTTCTCTTCGAAATTCAAAAAATGATGTCATCACCTATAACGTGACCACCGTATGCACTATATGCACACCACATGCACATCATATGCACATTACATGCATATGATATGCACAGAACTGGAGATTGAGTAACGAGCTGCTTTTCGCATTAATAAGAAACTTTAATGGCAACCTATTGGTATAGTGGATACAATTAAAACATAATTGTTACGTATAAGTTTACAGTGGTAGTTTGATAAGTCTTGTTATGTATATCAATCACGCTTAACTGTGCACATGGAAAACATGATACTCGTTGTCGTTATTTCATGGACACGCATGACCCTTAACGTCATCTAAGTTTTTTCTTAATTTTGTTTTTCGCTGAGGTCAACTTGGTTGTGCTCATACTCGCTAAATTCTGTGGCACAACATATGTGCATCATAATTGGTGAACATTGTCGCTTCTCATATTAAGATGTAGCTACGCACACCACATACACATTACAGAAAAAATTTCACAAATTTCTGCAATTGAACACTTAACCATAAATTGTTCCATTCTAGTTTTGAGCACGTCAAAATTTGAAATTTATTCCACAACTCATAGGCCCCAATATGAAACACAAACCCTAGTTTAACTTCTAATTATATATATTAATTTATCTTACAAACAACCCATTTATTCCATGAATCATTGATGAATGAACTTGTAACTAAACACCATACCTTACTATGTCTGCCAAATCTTCAGTCTAAAAAAAAAAAAGGAACTTTTCGGTCAAAATAGAACATATGGTACAAAACCCAGCTTATTATTTTCACATCTATCTCGCATCCCTTTGTTCGAAATCAAAGGTATGAGGCCAACCCAAAACTCAACTTACTCTTCTCACCTCTCTTTGGACTTCCTTTTCTTCGAAATTGGCGCTCAAAAATTAAGCTCAACCCAGAAACCCAAAGCTCACAAAGCTTTCTCGACATCCCTCTCTTCCAAATGAGAAAAGTGATGCAATGGGCTGATGTTTTTTAGTATTTATATGGGGGTATTTTAGTAATTTCAGTTTTATGTATGGTGTGCATGGCCGGTTTGTCCTATTTATGTCTATTTCCCAATGAATAATTAATAGTTTTACCATTTTTTCTTTTCTTTTTCTATTTTAATGGGTTTCATTTCTTTTGTTGTTTTGCTTATTGTTTTTTCAAGAGCGATTTCTTCTTACATCACAGCGTGTCATCATTTCACTATACAAAAACGTTATAATCTGAACTATTCATTATCTTTATCATCATCTCGAGAAAATTTCATTCAATTTGGAGATCATTTAGTCATCCATATAATTCAAACAAATTTGTGGTTAACCATTAGGATATTACAAGTTACCAAAACCCTTGCTGAAATTGGTACTAGGCGGAATATTCTGCAAATAAAATTTTAACTTTGCATCGTAGACTAGCCAAATGAGCTGGTCAACTAGTTACAAGTTAGTCAGTGATAGAAAATGTATTTGCAAGAATAGATCCAGGTTAACCAGTACGTCTAACTAATTAAAGTCAGCCAAGATCAGTTTCACAACACCAATTCCTAAACTTGAACACATTTACATATCAGTTCAGACAGCAGTGACAAATCAATTATAAATTAAAGTATGTCAGATTGACTAGTCAAGCTTATCAGTCAACTAAGTATAGATTCAACATTTAATCAAACACAAATTACAAATCAAACTTAGTTCACTGCAAGTTATCCTAGTCAATGACAATTCAATTCATAGCACATAATATGCAGTGTAAACTTAGTCACAAACACATATCAATTAACAACTCAAATGATGCATGAAACATATACTAGTGAATAAGATATGTGAACAAGTTTAAGAGATAAAAGACGCAATAAGTTTTTGGCCCAAAAAACCCACCTCTGGGTTAAAAAACGTGGAACTCTCCACTGAGTCCAATCCACTAATGGAAATAAGGTTCATACAAAGATCCACACATCCTAGATCTAATCTACATAGCAGTTTTACCTTTGTGCAACTTTACTTTGCATGAGTTAAGGATTCCTTTGGTCTTTATGAAGTGGCAACTCTTCATGAGCTCATCACCTTGTGGCACCGAAATGGAGTTGTCTCTAGTTTTCACAAGATGACAGCTTCTCTTAAACTCTTAATCTTGTGGCACCGAGACCAACACTAACAAATGCAAAATGATATGATGATAATGATCAAATCAAATCTTGATTCAGCGACTAGTCAGCTTCTCCAATCAAACAGTTGAAAGGAGCAACTAACAAGAATCCAAAAATGGGCCAGTTTAAAGATTTGAAACTTGAAGAACTTGACCACAAAATTAAAACAAAACCATGAATAACAATGCAACTCTATTCTGCAATGATTGGGCGTTTAATGCATGAACATGGTTTTGTGGCTAGTGTTTCTAATGAAGAACACAAGAGGCAGCCCAAGGTTTTAAAAACTCTTTGAAAATGTAAAATGTCCTAACCAAAACAATTGAGCATATAAAAAGATTTAAACAAGCATTTTTAGAGAATTATAAATATTCAAAGAAGGAAAGAATGCTTGATGCTCATAAGGAGATCTGAGATGGAGAGGAAAAACACCTCTCAAAATTATAAACTTTCTCTCAAAAAAGGAAATGAAATCCTCCAACGCCATTAAAACAAAACCTTTGATTTCTGCAAACAAGGTACAAAGAGACAGTTGTCAAATGTACAAGCAATCTGAGCAGATCAATGGTAAAAATCTCAATCCCATATAAAATGTGCCAATCAACCCATGTGGGCTATCTTAAATTGTGTGCCAACCTAGCTAGACAACAACGAGAAATTCTAACAAGACAAGGTGACTAGCCAAAATGCACCAGTATGTTAAACATGAAATGCATATACATGACAAACGTTTGAGGTGATGTGCCATAACCTTGATGTGAATATTTCCAACAATAGTAGCCATTTTTGTAGAGTATGTCCTAAAACTAAGTTGACCATGTGTGGTACGTATTACAATGTTGACAAGGAAAGCCAAACTTAAAAGTTTGGACATCACACTTGCTTTTTTCGATACGTACATATGAATGACTAAACTGTCTCCAATTCAAATGATTTTTTTTTTCTAGCTAGAGATGATCTTTAAATGATGATAAAGAAAATGAACAGTTTGAATTACGACGTTTATACGGTGAAATAATGCTGACACACCTCGACCCGGGATGTCTACCTGCACTCCGAATCGAGTTGTGGTCAAGGAACTTGCCGAAGAAAATGGCGAATGATGGTGGCTCGAGTTCGACAGAAATGGCGGCAACTCCGCTAGACTTTTTTTTGGTCTGTGTCTGAGACGACAAGAGATGCACAAGATGATAGTAGAGGGACAGTGAGGAGGATGGTGGTGCTCTGGTCTTGGCACCGGTTGTTGTAGAGGGAGGAGAGAGTTTAAGTGAGAGACATGAGAAAAGTTAGAAAGAGAGAGATCCTATTGTGTAGGAAAAAGGAAGGCACATGAAAGAAATGAAGAAGAGAGTAGGTGTGGCCACACGGGCCAAAAAATTATTAAAATAATAAAATATGTCACCAGAAATTATTAAAATAATCAAGGACAAAAATGAAAAAATGAAAAATTACTAAAGTACCCTTAAGTTCGTATTTTCGTAAAATTTTAATCGTAACTTTGATTTCGCTTGCGCCCACAAGTTCGTAGTAACAAGTACTATATGAATACTATAAGATAGTAGTCTATACACGTCACGAAATGACGGTCAATGAAAGTCAACAATCTCGCCTCTTAGGGCATTTCGTCAATTCACACATTTAAAATTAATAAAGCCATAAAATTAGGGACGGGTTGTTACAATCTGCCCACCTTAAAAAAAGTTCGTCCCCAAAATTTGAAAATAATTTGATATACATTAAAAGAAAAAAACACTCCAAAAGATATGAATAAAATGTATATAAGGAAGAAATCAGGTTAGAACGGTTGCATAAAAGAAATGTCATTCTGTCGCGATCAGATTGCAATAATTCCTCTTTCTTGCCTCAAAACTCAAACTTTCCTTCTCCTTCAGTACTAGAGTGTAAATCATTATTAGACCTAGTATTGTTCATGTTAGAATTTATCTCCATGAACTCGCGTGTCAGCATATTTCGACGAGTACTCGAAATGATATGTTTGTTTATGCGAGATTTTGTGATTACTGGACATTATGTGTTTATTTATGAAATATTGTGAAGTCTTGCTTTCTCAAGATATTACTGTTTAGGGTAAGTATTTTCATATTATGTGTACTATGCTATGTTTGGTAACTATACTTGTTTTACGGCGAGGAGTTATTACGTTTTCGAAAAGGTTTTACAAACTTTATTTTCAGACCCACTCATCCTTGTTTTTCGCCCCTCCAGGTTTTAGTGGCAGAGCTTCTGTGTCGATGAGGATTCTTGGCAAATGTTGGTATAGGAGAGTACTTTCGATGGTATAATTCTCATTCTACTTTTACTGTACTTTTCTTATGCTCTAACATCACTTGTGAAATGGGTTAATTCCCGCTCACATGCGCACTCTTGCAATTTAGGCACTTTTAGGTTTAAATTTATTCACATTTTCCACCTCACTACACTTTATGACTTCATCACCTTCCAGGTGTCAGCCAGCATAGCTCGATTCGGAGTCCATTTGGACATTCTAGATTGGAGTGTATCAGATGCACTTCATTAAGTTAAGAAAAATAATTTCTTACATGGAAACAACCCAAGTATAATGAGAGCGTTATATATAAAGAGAAAAAATTTCACTATATGTCAAGGAACTCCACTAGTTTTTAAACATGTCATGAAGAGACAAAAGCATAAAACAACTAACGCCTAGCCCAAAAACATAGAAATAATGTTTTAAAATATCAGCCATACCCCTAACGCTTTAGGGCTATGAAGAAATCCCAACCCTCACAACTCCAACAAAATTAATGTGCCGTAAGCTTAATCCATCCTCAACTATTTCTGCATAATTAGTTTTGAAACTATATGTATAATTAATTTGTATCATTTATAACTAGAACTAGTTCAACTGTCTTCAACCATTTTTACAAAATCGGTTCAATCAATCCTCCACCATTTCTGTAGAATCAGCTCACCCGTCATCAACCATTTTTGCAGAATCAGTTCAATTAGTCCTCAATCATTTTTGCAAAATCAGTTCCACTCGTTATCGACCATTTTTGCAAAATCGGTTCAATCAGTCCCCAACCATTTTTTCAAAATCAGTTCCACTAGTCGTCAACCATTTTTGCATAATCAATTCAATCAATCATCGACCATTTTTACAGAATCAAGTCAACCCGTCATCAACCACTTTTGCAGAACCAGTTCAACCCATTCTCAATTAATTCGTCCTTGACCATTTTTGTTGAATCAGTTTAACTCGTCCTTGATTAATAATCCATATGTGCCTTTTGCTTTTCCTTTATGGTTTTTTGTTTGTGCTCTGTTTGGCTGTCGAAAACATGAGGAAGAAAGTAAAGTACAAAAGTTTGGGAATTTGCACTTGAACACAATCCAGACGTCAAATCAATGAAAAAAAACGAGAGAAATTAGAACAAAGTTGAACTGGATATGAGAAACTTCTTGCCGATATGTGAGGATTATGAGACAACCATCTGGCTTTGTTGATCCGCAGTACCCTACACATGTTTGTAATCTTCGTCGTTTTTTATATGGCCTTAAACAAGCACCCCAGGCGTGGTTTCAGTGTTTTTCTCATCACTTGGAGGACTTAGGCTTCATTGTTTCCACTACTGACTCTTCCCTATTTACATTCTTCAACGGGGCCACTATCATTTATCTTTTGCTTTATGTTGATGACATTTTAGTCACAGGGAATGATGCTGCTCAAATTTCACGCTTCATTGCTCAACTTGGAAGCCTGTTCTCTATGAAGGATCTTGGTCCACTTAATTTTTTTTTCTTGGAATGGAAGTCACATGTACACCTACTGCTATGTATCTTTCTCAATCCAAATACATTATGGATCTCCTCTGTCGCACCAAGATGACTGACTGTAAGCCAACTTCAACTCCTGCTCCTGCAGGTCGACGTCTCAGTCTTCATAAAGGGGAACCTTTCTCTGATGTCACATAATTCAAAAGTATTGTTGATGCACTTCAATACCTCATCTTCACACGCCCCGACATTGCTTTCGCGGTTAATCAAGTTTGCCAATATATGCATACACCGACTACTACTCATTAGACTGTTGTCAAACGTATCCTTCAATACTAAAAAGCAACACATGATCATGGCCTTGTCTACACTACTAGTCCTCTCACCCTTATTGAATATGTCGACGCTGATTACGCTGGCGATCCAGACGATCGATGATCCACTGGAGGCTACTGTATCTTCCTTGGAAGCAATCTCAATTCGTGGAGTTCTAAGAAACAAAGAGGGGTTTCTCGCTCTAGCACCGAAGCGGAATATTGTCAACTTGTTTACATTTCCGCCACTCTCTCTTAGTTTAGAAACATTTTTCGTGATCTTTATCTTCATCTTTCTCCTCCACGTATTTGGTGTGATAATATCAGCGTTATCGTTGTTGCCTCAAATCCAGTTTATCGAGCTAGGATGCGCCATGTCGAAGTTGATTACCATTATGTGCGTGAAAAAATTACTGGAAACAAACTCGTTGTTGTTTATGTTGCCTCCACTGATCAGCTTGCTGATTTTCTCACCAAGGGTTTGTCATCCCAATGATTTCTGTTTCTGGTATCCAAGCTTCCCGTCCATTCCCGCCCGCTCAGCTTGAGGGGCCGTGATAAACCATGTCAACAGTCCAATCCACATCAACAATCCAGTCAGTCAAACCTGATAATAGCAACACCATTTCCCGTGTCCAACATTCAAACCTACAAGTCGAGTTTGGATAAACATCAACCTCTTCTCTATCAAGTCTATTGCACAGTTTCTGATCATGATAATTATCAAATATATTTATCCTGTAAATGCTTTGATATAGGAGATAGCTCTCCTTGTAACTGAATATCTTGTAATCCCTATAAATAGAATACATCGGCATCACTCATGTTAACTGAGTTGAGCCTACAAACTGCACTGTGTTCAAGCATTCTTATCTTCAAGTTGATATCTTTTACACTTGTGGTAGCTAAGTAAGGGATTAGTACTAATGTTTGTTTGTGCGAATTTCCTTCAGATCAAAGATTTGGTCACTAGAGAATCTACCTATGTGGCAACCCTTGTAACTGTTATGGTTTAGTAATGGAAATCACTATTGATTCTTGTTAAAAAAAGATGGAATTCTTAAGAATAAAAACCAACCACCGAACTGATCCAAGCTGATTTTGTTTGGATTTCGACTTGAGTTTCGTCCAAATTTCTCAATTAATCTGATTTTTCCTGTTATTTTACGCTCAGTTTGATTCGGTTGTTCAGTTTACCGGTATTTTTCCCACCTCTGTTACATAACTACCCTCCAAACCCAAGGGCCAAACCTAGTATGTAATTTATGGAGGCTTCATGTTCATTTGCATGGTAGAGGACTCACTGAATCAAACCAATTAACGAAGAGGTGGTCAATGATTTAATCCGAAACAAGTGAAAGTAAAGGGTCCATGACATTAGCTTTTGCTAACATTTATGAACCATGACTTTTCTTCCTCCCACATTATTCTTACGGGTGAGTGATTTAGATTTAACTAAACAGAATTTGGTTAAATCTCAAATTTTGCTTTTTGTGTTTTGATGCACAAGATGGTATCACTCTATGAAGCCATTACCTAAATCTGTAAGTTATTGACTATGGATGGAAGGGCGTGGCCCTATTGGCTCAAATGAAGCAAATTATAAGGAAATCAAAGAAAACAGAACTTTACGAAATAAAATGTTGAATCAATTGAAGGAAACTTACAATTTGATACAAAGAAAGTTAATAGGCTGCTCCAGATGATACATATTTTAAATTATTAAATTGTTTGCTAAATGGTGGGAATCCAAATAATTGGGTTGTTCTATGGTTGCCATATCAATGTCAAGTTCGTTTTACTTTCTATTATCTATTTGATTGAGTTCATATAAAAACTATTGTCTTTCCCATCAAATTATAATGCCATCAACTGCACGCTATTAAACTAAATTGAAATTCGATTCTTATAGAAAAACACAAGTTTCATAAAAAACAATATAATAATGGAGGAGACCATATTTTCATATTATATTTGAAGATTGGGCTACAATATTTACATGCATTTAGTATAATTTTTATATTTGATTATAGTAGAGAAAGTAATAGACACTAAATTGCAACATTTTAATTTTTAATAGTCAGGTATTCGAGTGAATGAGAACTTTATCGTTAGGAGAAATAAAATAAAGGTTAAATAGCCAAAATGGTCCCTGAGATTTCCATAACTCATCACTTTGGTTCCTAACATTTCAAATCAATAAAAGTGGTTCCTGAGATTGTCCACCATCCATCATTTTGATCCTTCCGTTAAGTGTCCCGGAGCTCTTGGCCGGAAGTTTGGGCAATTTTCAAAACTTCGTAACTTAATCGTTTCTTAACCAAATTCGACCCATAATATATCAAAATGAAGATAGGAAAGTGTAGAACACGATTATACCTATTTGGAAGCCCAATGGTTCTCGAAGATGGCCGTAAAATAGCCTGAAAGGTGACTGGTCCGCGGGAAAACTGGAAAACTTGCCGGAAACTGGGTAAACTTTAAATGTTAATAACTTCTTCCATACTCAACGAAATCGAGTGATTCAAAAATAAAAATCATACTTCTCGACGAGAGAAAGATAATGGTACATTTCTTGATGCTAAATCACTGTGGTTTGGCCCAAAAACGGCTCGAAAGTGGCTAACCATTTTTCAGGTTTGCCACTTTCAAGCCATTTTTCAGCCCAACTATGGCAAGTTAGCCATCAATAAAGGAACCATTATCTTTGTCTCGTTGAGAATTATGATTTTTGTTTTTGAATAACTCTATTTCATTGAGTATTGAAGAAGTTATGAACATTTAAAGTTTTCTCAGTTTCCGGCGTGTTTTTCAGTTTTCCTACTGACCAGTCACGTTTCAGGCTATTTTCCGGCTATCTCCGGCAACCATTGGGCTACCAAATAGATATAATCTTATTTTACACTTTCCTATCTTCATTTTGATATATTATGGGTCAAATTTGGATAAGAATCGATTGAGTTACGAAGCTTTGAAAATTGCCCAAAGAGTTTTTAAAGGAATGACTAAAATCGTGGATGGTGGACAATCTCAGGGACCATTTCTATTGATTTTCAATCTCAATGACCATTTCTATTGATTATGCAAATCTCAGAGACCATTTTGATTATTTAGCCTTATTTTAAACATTGGATGATTGCAAAGCACATGATGCATAGAGGTGCTTTAAGAGGAAAAACGTCCGTACTTGGATTGGTTAATTTATTAATTCTGGCTTCTGTGAAAGGTTTGGAATCTAATGTAATTTTTCTTTGTTTCTTGATCACGTGACATGAGCTCCCTTAATTATGGCGTTAAGTTAACGAATTAACAGATCAAATAAAGAAATATAAAATCTCAATGCATGTGTGAAAACAGGCTACACGTACCTAGTTATACATTGCCTCCAAGATCACGATCAATCGACTACCATACATAATTGGCACAAACATTCATATGTATATAAAGTCCTTATACTAATAATCTATAAAATTTGATGGGAAGTCTCTTGGGAGACGATGCAATAGGTACATTTGGACGATAGAAAGGATAACTAAAAGGCTATATATCTATATAGATTGAAATTCCAATAGAATTGTCAAACAATTTTTTGTCAGCTTTGCTGTTTTCCAGTGCTATATATACCAACTAAATTAGCATGAAGAAACCTAACAATGTACATTGATTAGAAGGGAATACATAGGATCAACTCTTTTAGAATCACTTTATCGTGAATTCATCACCAACATATATTTCACATAAAAGGCTTCTTTGAATAGTTTTGAACATTGTTGGGAGTACGATATTTTTGCACAAAAAATCGAATACCACATGGGTATATCTCGATATTCCTCTCTTTCTCGATGATCACTTGATAAGTCACGTGATCAATCACAAAGAGACGGATATAGCTAGATGTATGAAAAAAAAGGATATAGCTAGATGTATGAAAAAAGTTGAGGTTACACCATGCATAATATGAGAAGTGACCCAACTTATATTCTCATGTTAGGGGTCTCCTCTTATCAGTTTGAGATTCATTATTAACAATATATCTCTAGTGCATGAAAGTTTTCTCTTTACACATCACTTGACACTGATATGGTTAATTTAAAACTGTACTACAAAATGCATAATCGTCCTAGCATTACTCAACATTTTGTAACCAATTAAATTCAATAATTGCTAGCAATCAATAAAAATGATGACGATCTTTTTGTGTCATCCCATGTGAAGAATGATCTAGCTACTATATGTGTGTGTGTGTGTGTGTGTCATATATATATACTGCTAATGTATTCCCAGTTGTAATTTGTTTTCATCGAAAAACAAAACAACACGATCATTTACAATTACGTGGAAAGTTTATTTCCATGTATATATGAGAGATCCCAATGTATAACGAATACAAATACGCATATAATTAGCTTCTCTTGGGGCTGCAATGAGTGAGAATGCAAATGCATGCATGCATGCAACGCATTAATGCAGTAGAAGGAGATATGTGGCTAAAAGATCGAGGTGCATCTCTCCTAGTATTGATACTGATACTGCATGCAGAAGGAGATATCATGTGGCAAGGGTCAGGTCTTTTCTCAAGTTGCCTATTTGATCGAGGCAACATCAGTTGCAGGTTTGCATGGAATAAAGAAACCAAGTGAGCTGAACGGGGTCACTCTCACAAAATGTGAACCAATAACAAATAAAATTTGGTTTCTCTCTCTGACTGACTCAATTTTTCCATGTAATATATAAATAATATATCAATTCTACTTCTCAAAAATAAAGCAAGGAAATCCCAATGGGATCCTTCCAATCCAATCATATATTGTTCTACCACTACGTATATCATATATATTTTCCAGCCATTGTTAATTTAGCATATCTTTATGGGCCGTCTCCAATCATGCCCTTTTTCATGATAAGGGAAAACAAATGATGATCAAGTTCACAACAAGAATACTATGGCCACTATAATTGGTATGGATTCTGACAAAAATTATTAGAAAAAATTATTTTGCATATTTTTTTATAACATTTCTCATGCATGAGCGCAGTGATGTTATACAACAGACAAGGACGGAGCTAGAATTTTTTTTGACTGGGGGCGTCCTAAAACAACCAAGTAAAATAATGGGTATTAAGTTGTTA
>JAOTRO020201575.1:0-17664 GCA_028566515.2 Pyracantha coccinea
AACACAGCCTGTGAACAAGTTCTTTTCGTTCCACAATGACTCGCCATGCCTAATCAAAATCAAAGCTGCTTCATCTGCAATGCAGGTGGAAACAACAGTTGGAAAATTTTACAAATAAAAATTTAAACTTCAAACTCATATGGATACGGCATATCAATTGTATAAAGAATAAAGTTCAACCATTTTGTTTCTAGGAAAATGAATTGTGTGACCATGTTATGGGTTAAGCAACAACAAACAATTAACATGAGCATATTTACTAATCACGGATCATTGAATGGTTAAAGCTGCTTACTAGATTTCTTTCGAGAATCATTGGCTTTGGTATGTGAGGGGGATGAAACTATATCAATCACTGAAGCCTGGGAAGCCGAGGCTCGAATTACACTAAGGTTTCTCTGGGAAGAGTTATATCCTCCTCTTTTCGACAGTCCAATATCAACCTCAAAACCCTTTGAAATCAATCTCACTGAGCTTTTCGCAAACTCTTGATGCAAGCCGGAATTATTGACATGGCCAAGGGACTGAGGAGTCCCAATGCTTTGGTGAAATGCAGTAGCAGCAGCCATTCTGAAAATTCGTAATATACCAGGTCAAGACACAAGTACACAAATTATACAAATTAGAGGACAAAAATATCTTAAAATACAAATTATCAAAGATTTTGGGACAAAAGCAAGGATGAAAAATGAAGGAAAAAAACATTATAAACAAATGACAAAATCGACATCGGGGAATGAGAATTTGAACTCAGGACCTCGGGTGTAGGAGTAACCACTAACCACTCTTAACCTCTTGAGTTACAGTCCCCTTGCAACAAAAACGTAGTTGAACTATTGTAACTTGTCATGCTTACAAACAAATGGCAAATATCATTTTGCATTCCAATATCAGATCAATCCTCACATTAGATGAACCGTTATAAGGTTAACGGAGCTCAGGAAAACATGTTAATCCCATCATAATCCACCACATTTGACCAACACGTGGAAATTAATTACCAGAAAACAATTAGCATTGATTATGTAACAAACAAACAAAAAAATTAAACTCTATACAGAAAAAAAGATGTAAATCCAATGCTGTTGCTCAAATCAATTATTTCCCAATGAAAACTAGATCCAAAAAACCCAGAAAGGAATGCTTTTTTGTTTTTATATTTTTCCATATTTTCTCAGATATTCAAACACAATCAAACCAAAATCTAAACAAAAGTAAAAAAAGCACAGACCTTTCAAGAGATTAAGAGTATCAGAGAGAAACCCAGAAGCCAAAATCCCCAGATGGAAATGCAGAACCAATCAAATTTGAAAAATACAGAAAAGGGTAGTGGGTGCATTTAGCAGTCTACCTGATTAAATACAGGAAGACAAAACCGAGGCTGAGAGAGAGCAAAACAGAGTTTATTACGAGAGAGGTTGACGGAGAAGAAGATGGCTGATGAGTTGTTTGCAGAAAGAGAAAGCTAATACCTATAAAATAATATCAATGTCTCTCCTCCATCCCATAAAACATTTCATCTCCCAACAAGTTTCAGGAGGAGAGGGAAAGAAATAAACTTGAGTTTATTTACATGTATATATAATATAATCAATATTTATATTTATAGAAGAAATCGTTGTAGTTTGTCGTGGTCAATAAAATCGTTCTAAAGCAACAGTGTATTGACAAAGTGTTTGCCAAAGTTGTCAGCAGATTGGTGGGCGTTTGTGCCTCTGACTATGTTGTGTAGGTTTGACTTCAATCCTCAATTCTCATCGTTTTATTGTAGTAGTTGTTGCAGTCTTAACTAGGTTAGAAATATGACAGTGTAAACCTTAGAAATTTTTTTTATGAGATTCTATCATATCTTACTTTTTAAATAGTATCTTAAAAATAATATGTTATTAAAAATGTAGTACATGTTGGGTCAAGATTTTATGTTTTCTACTATGATAAATGGACGTATAATATGAATTACATCAAACTCTCTCTCGTCTCCTTGCCGGCTCGCCCTTTATTTTCCCCACTATATTTGTCAGTTAAATAGACTCTACAACACAAGTTTAATTCTTCTTTTTGGTACAAATGTTAATTTGGATTATAGAAGTTGATTACATGGTTTTTGATCTGGATAAGAACATTTGGATAAAGAGTTAGTTAGAGGTGGTAAGGATTATTGATCAATGGATTTAATTGATAAATTACAAGTTAACTAACAAGTTGGAGCAAGATTTTCTAGATACAAAAGCTTATAAGTCCGACACTACCAAAACTTTGTGAGTTTATTTTTAATAGTTAATTGATAAGAGCATGTATTGAACGTATTGCACTGCATGCATATAAAAAATAGTAGTGTTTTTCTTTTTGTTTATTTATTATCTTTTAGTTTAGCAACCCTGAACACCCTGGTGACATATGTTCTTATTTTCGAGGTCAAATATCATAAAGGACTTGTTGAATTATTAACTAAATAAAAAAAAATAAAAAAAGAGTGGTAGATTGTTATGCTTTGGCATCATGTTCTTTGTAGGATGACCAATTTAGGTTGGCCTCATCTACCACTAGAGGGTTTAATTTTCATGGGGCCATACTTGAAAGAGCCAGATTATGGATGCGTTAATCTTTTTTTATTTTTTATTTTTAAGACAAAAATGATTTTGTCTTTTGAGTAGGTAGAAGGGCCATAATATGGGCTCTATTTAAATATTTTGCTAAAAAGATTTAATTAATAAGAATAAGCCAAACAAAGCAACTCTTCAAAATCACCA
Organism: Pyracantha coccinea; assembly: GCA_028566515.2. Lineage (NCBI taxonomy): Eukaryota > Viridiplantae > Streptophyta > Magnoliopsida > Rosales > Rosaceae > Pyracantha > Pyracantha coccinea. The sequence goes on from JAOTRO020201575.1 coordinate 2,751, forward strand.
AATTTATATTGTCTTTTTTCTAAAAGGTTTAATTAATAAGAATAGATCAATCATTTATTTATATGGTCTAGTAGTATTACTCTTTAATTATAATTAAAAAAATTTAAAGTTGAATCTCAAAAAATTTTAAGTTGGAAACTAATTTATACACCAAACAAAGCAAACCCTTCAAAGTCACCCAATTTATACTACCAACCTCCAATACTACCAATTCCACACCACCTCCCTTTCTGGTGGGAATTTTTTTATAGAACACGTGCTTGTTTATGCATTGTTTGTTGCACACCAAATACATGCATCCATTTGACACCTAACTCCTCCCTCTACAATTTTTTTTTGGTCAAGCGAACTCCTCCCTTTGCATTCAAATGTTTCAATATTGAACGGATTTCTCCACATGTTAGAAGGAAAGGGAGGGAGGATACTAATAATTGGAAGGGTAGACTGCTATTTGATCCCTTAAACTATTATCCTAGTTGAAACTAATCATTTGAATTATTTTTTTGGTAAATTAATCTTCAGAACTATTTGAAATTAGTCAATTAACCCCTTGTCGGTAGATTGGATCCACTATTTCGTCAAATTTAAGGGCAAATTAGTCTTTCCATCATCAATTCTTACTTGTCAACTATAATCACCAATAAAATTATGACATGTGGACACAAAATAATGTGTAATGACCATTTGAAATGGTCTGTTATGTAACTGTTCGGTTTATTTATTTATTATTTTATGTTTTCTTATTATGCTATATGTTTTACACATTATTTTGGTTCATGTGTCATAGTTTTATTGGTGGTTATTGACACACCCCGACCAGAATCTAGGCATGCTGGCCGTCACGTGAGGTTGACGTAGCCATGTGCGCAGTGCGGAAGTGAAAGTGATATGAAGATGTGAATAATTTAAAACCGAAACTAACTAAGTTATACTAGGGTGATATATAAGTGTGTGGTAGTGTGCAAAGTAATGATACAAATGTTCAGAGCGTAAATAACCTAGGTGCAGTCTAGCAGGCTAACTATTAATTATACAGAATACGAAAGAAAGTTCCTACATTTATTGTAGAGTTGTTAGAACCGCCGTAGAGTACTCGTGAGCCACCAGTACCAACTTCTAGCTAGAACCTGGAGGGGCGCGAAATAGAAAACGTGAGTGGGCAAAAACAAAGCTTTGAAAACACATTTCTTTTTCTGAACATATAACCCCTCACCATAAAACCCGTATAATTTTCCCAGAAAATAATTATAATACATATATAGAAAATCATGCTCGATAACGATGGCAACCAAGTGTATGCCATGTCAAGTATCTCATAAACAAATACGTAAGCTAGGTGATGCAAATCAATATGAAAGTAATGAGTCAGCCGAAGTCACCTAACATGACCTGTACGGCTGAATCTATAGCTCATAAATATATATTCCTGCACACGAGTCGGAACTACCTAACGTGGTCTATACGACAGGCTAGGTGTAAATAGATACGCTCAAGTGCTACGATCACATGAAGGCTGTGCGAAGTATCGCAAGTCACCTACGAGTCGGAACCACCTAATGTGGTTTGTACGGCAGGCTGGCACATGCCTTGGATCCAAGGTGAGCGTGTGGTGCGGGAGGTGAACGATCACATGAAGGCTAGGCCCTGGCCTCAGGGCAAAGCACTAACACCGAGGTGTAGGATAATGAGCACTAACTATATATAAACACAACCATACTCACGGCAATCTCTATCATCAACATGTACTCACCTGAAGCTTACCTGGGCGTCCGCAGCGTCATACAATCTTATGCATATCGACACTAATGCATAAACTAAAATATAATGCAATTGACATGGCATTTAAAAACATAAAATCATTTAAAATAATTTCTGGGAAGTGTAAAGCATAAATATATATACATATAGAAAACCAAAAGGCCACTCATTGGTATGTAGCAGGGTCATAGCCCTCGAGTCTTGCCTAGCTATGCTCGTCCTCTGGAAACGTCTCACCTATATGTGAAACAATTATTTAAACGTTAATTCGAAAGTACATAACCAAAACCTTGGATTAATTTCTCATACGTCGCTCAATTGGGGTGTTTGAATATACCATTATGGCCTACTCAACACCATGAGCATCCCCATATTTTTGGAATAATTTTTGGACTTAATCCAGTTTAAGTGTGAAGCCCTACTTAAAACTAAATGGACTTAATTCACTTTAAACATAAGGCCTAAACCAATTAAATGGCTTAGGTCCAAATTACAATGGCTTAAAGGTTGGGTTGGCCCAACAACCCAACAGATTCTAATTTTTTTATTTTAACCGAAATGGGTTTTTGGCTTGGGCTGTCAACACAGCCCAATAACTAGATTTTGGTTCTGGGCTCACTTTAAAAAGACTAATAAAATGGGCTTCCACTTGGGCTAGGAATTTAGTGTTCTTGCCGGAAACATTTCCCCAACTCTGATCTGGGGTCAAACCTTAACCTAAATCCTTCATTCAAAAGCCAAAATGAAGATCAAGGAGTAAAGATTTGAGCCTTACAAAGATAGAGTGACGTTGCCATCGATATCGGCTGGAAAATGGCCTGAAACTCACGATCACTCGTTGGAAAAATTTGAGAAATATAATTCCCCAAGAGTTCTGCGTCCAAACCATTCCAAAATGTTTAAAAACTACCTAAATATTGTTCTAGCCACGAACTAAAAAGATTTGTAGTAATTCTTAAACTTACCTCGTCGGAATAAGAATAAACACAGTGAGTTCCACTGTGCAGTAAAAAATGGGATAAAATATTCTGGGATTTGTGTCTAAATCGTAGAGATGGTAGTGAAGATGAGGGTTATAACTATAAGTAGGTGTGTGTGTGTGTGTGTGTGTGTGTGTGTGTGTGTGTGTGCTTGGCTTGCTGGGGACGAGAGCACCGAGAGAGAGGTACGGGATAATGTGAGAGAAAATGATGAGAGTTCTAGAATGAGAGGGAGAGAGCACGGAAGAGAAGAAAAGGGGAAAATGGGAAAAGCATCCAAACAGTGGGTGCCAAGTGTCACCCATGAAATGGTTCAAAAGTGCTAAAATATCCTCACTCGTGAAATTACTAGAATGCCCTTACATTTTTTAAAAATCGATACGGGTCATTACAAGCATGGTGTGATGAACATAACTTCTGTGAAGGAATTATGGGCTAAATTGGAGACAAAATATATGAAGAAGAGTGCAAAGAATTGACTGCATCTCAAGAGCAAGTTGTACATGTTCCAGTACAAAGAGGGCACTGTTGGAAATATGCCCTGAAAGTCAATCTTTGGAAGAAACCTTTCAAGACAATGAATATGTGTATAGATGACTCTTATACATCAAAAGGCAAAGATACTAATTAGGACTATCTCAATAAACGATATATGTCCTAAATAGTGAATCCATGGACAATGGATCGATGGAAGATGTAATCTAATGATGTTAGACTACAGAGACCTTCTTCACATAACCATCATGTCCAAAAGGTTCCTGGTCATCGGATTGTCAGAGGGATACTGACAATGCATAGACCAGTACATACTATGTCCCCTTCAATTGGAAGGATGGAAAGTCTCATCCCATTCGTGTAGTGACACTAAGACAAGTATGTAGGTGCTCATTAAGGGAATGAGTTCACTGAACACAATCGAACGAGAGTACTTGCATGGAGGTCTACTCACATGTCAAGCAAGTAACTCTAATGGTTGGAATAATGTAAGTAATCCTTTGACCTGAGACATCATAGATGTCTAATGGTTAGGTCCTTGATCTTTGATCATGTCAAAGGCATTCCATTGGAGTGTCCACGATATTGTTGGGGTCAAGCTATCTAGTCATGTAGGCATGTGAATGATCAACAAGGGATCTCTAATCCTCGTTAAGAGAGGATGAATACTCTAAGATATGATTCGGGAATCTTCGGCCGAAGTATCGAGCGTAATAAAGGAAAGCGTTCCTATACGACTCAATTGAATCATATAACATGGAATAATCACATTAGGGGTTTGACATAATATATCCTGACCCTTTGGTTCAAAGAATTCACAACCCTAAAAGAGAAAATCGGCACCAACTAGTGATCCTAATTTGAATCCGACCATCGTTCACTTATCCGTTTCAACGCATGAGGTTATTCTAAGTTACAGTGATGTTTTAGACGAGACAAACCGAACTCCCGAGAATCACGATATTTCGATACACTACGCAGTATTGGATGAGGTTTGGAATAGGAATAAAATGATTGTCGACGATGCATTTGCGTACATAGTAGCTACTGACATCATGCTTAGCGATGACGTTGAACCACGTTCCGTTGATGAATGCCAATATAGAACAGATTGGTTAAACTGAAAATAAGCAATCAGGTCGAACTTGATTCACTTGCGAAACATAAAGTGATTGGACCTATTGTTCCTACACCACCACGTGTGAAGTCTGTTGGCTAAAAGTGGATTTTCTTGAGGAAGCATAATGAAAAGAATGAAATAGTACGGTACAAAGCACGCCTTGTAGCTCAAGGCTTCTCTCAGCACCCTGGGATTGATTGGGAGGATATGTATTCCTCCGTAATGGAAATTATAACATTTCGCTACCGAATCAGTTTGGTAGTTTCCGAAAAACAGAATATGCAGCTTATGGACGTGGTAACCGCGTATCTCTATGGGGATCTAAATACGAAAATATACATGAAAATTCCATAAGGAATTCCATTGACTAGTTCAAATAGTTCTAGACTATGGAACACTCTCTCGATTAGATTGAGGAGATCACTTTACAGATTGAAACAATCCGGACGGATGTGGTATAACCGTCAGACTGAATATTTGACAAGTCAGGGTTATGTGAACAATGAATTATGCCCATGCGTGTTTATAAAGAAGTCACATTCTAGATTTGCAATCGTTGCATATTATGTCGATGACATGAACCTCATTGGAACTCTCGCAAAGCTTGAGGAAATTGCTACTCACTTGAAATCGAAATTTGGGATGAAAGATCTTGGGAAAACTCGATACTGCCCTGGCTTGGAGATCGAGCATTGTTTAGATGGAATCTTAGTAGATCAATCAAACTACACCACATGGTCGTTTGAATTCTAGATGCTAAACGAGATCCTTTTCATCTAAATGAGGACGTGGAAGAGATTTTAGAACCTGAAGTTTCTTACCTAAGTGGAATTAGAGGTCTACCAAGCAAACGCTATTTGCAAGTTCTTCGAACCATGCTGAGATTCTCGCCCTGCATGAAGCATCGCATGAGTGCTTTTGGTTGAGATTAATTATGGAACATATTCAAAGCACTAGTAGTCTTACTTTCGTCGTTGACCTTCCTCCGACGATCTTTGAAGACAATGCAGCATGTATCGAGTAGTTAAAGAAGGGATACATCAAAGGAGACAACACCAAATACATAACGCCGAAGTTCTTTTATTCTCACCAGCAACAACAGCATCAGAACATTGAAGTCAAGCAAATCCATTTCCAGGACAACCTGTCTCTTTACCAAGTTTACTTTTCGGAAGCTCGTCCAAGGAATCAGTATGCGTAAATTATCTGAGTTGAATTGCTTGTAGTTTTCTTATTCGGAAGTTATGTCTAACTCAGGGGGAGTATCCTGAAGCATACTCACATGATCTTTATGTACTTTTTTTTCTACGACTAGGAGCATTTTTCCCACTAGGTTTTTGCTCCCTAACGAGGTTTTGATGAGGCACCCATCCCAGGATGATCATACTCCGTTGAGTTCATTACTTTCGTCTTGTTTGATGTTTGTTTTAGACATTATGCATACTTCTCACTTTTTCTCCTTAGTAAATGGGTTTTCACCTACCTTATATTTTACATAGCAAGGTTTTTTGAGTTTTTCTACCAATGCATACTTTCTTTATATTATAGACTTGCATTCGTCCATTATGTCGTCGACTTCATCAACTGTTCTATCTTATTTACTGAAGATCTGTTGTGATGTTTTGTTTGAGTATTTCCACACTCAAGGGGGAGTGTTGCAGTCATATTTAGAATAGGAATGTGATTGTGTAAATCCTAACGTATCTAGGGATATCTTGGAATATTCCCTTTAGTAGTTAATATCCTATTAGAGTTGTAATCCTATTAGGGTAAGGATTTAACCTATCCTACTACTATAGTTAAATGTACAATGGAGTACTATAAATAAAGGTACAATGGAGTGATACAACACACACCTTACAATTAAATCTCTCTCTTCTTTCTCTTTTGCCACCGGCCTCTCTCCCTCTCTAATCCTAAATACAATTCAGTCAAGTAACTTTACAACATATTTAGATTATTATTCAGAGGTGGAGATAGAAAAAGCTACCGTACATATGAAAAAGTACATTCTAGTCTCCGTGACGCTTAATTTGATATTTTTCCGAATTTCCATCTCTCTCGTATATCCAAGACACTTGGGGTGTGTTTGTTTGGCCTCACTAATTTTCACTAGACTGTACTAGATTAGCTATCAGTGAAATTCCATGTTTGTTGCGTGCACAGACTAAATTTAATGAGATTAAAAGGGATTCACTCCGATTATCTCCCTCACTAAGAGGTCTTAGCAAGAGCCCCCCCTCCCCCCTAAGACTATGGGACTGCTGGTCTGTCCTCGTCTCCTTTCATCCACTTTCTGCTCTTTGTTTTCTTGAGCACCAACAACCACCATCACACCGCCACTCCCAACTTCAGCGAGATACACTGCTAGCCCAACACCACTCTCTCCCTCTCGCCTCGAACCCAGAATTTCGAATGAGGAAGATCCCGCTTTCTCTGTCGTCCGTCCTGCTCTAGCAGTCCTCTGATTCACCTCCGAGGAATATCTCTTTCTAGCACTCCTTGATTCAATTCCTCCGAGTTTCTAGAGGTTATTTCTTTGATTTCCTGTATTTTTTATCGGGGGGTTTAATTTTGTTTGGTTGGTAGGAAAGTTGAGAAATTGGTGGGGAAGATGAAACGAAATGAAGAGGCTTGAATTTGTTGCAAGCCATTGATGGACAAGATTTTTATTTTTTTTTGGGAAACCGGTGATCAGGGATTTGTTTTGGAGAAATCTGGAGATGCAGCTTATGGAATTCTCCAGATTGAGTCAAAGAAATATATGAATCAAAAAGTAATAAAATATTAATAAAATAATTAAAAAGTAGTAAAAAAAATATTTAGATTATAAAAATAATTTAATCCGTGACTTAGTCTGATACTGCACCAAACGCTTTACTATTCTTGTCCTGCTTAGTCCATGCCAAGACAGTCTAGCTTAGTCCCTTAAGCTAGTTCAGTCCGAGATAGTCCGGTGCAACAAACGCACCCTTAAGGTTTGAGTCAAAGAGTGTTAGGGACGAGGGACCGCATCCAAAGTATCCCTCTACAAAATTACTTCAACTACGGGTCGCATTCGCACTACAATCTCATGTTTTAATATTACAATATCATACATCAATCTACAAATTTGTTGCAAATTTTTCTGTTAAATCCTCAAAGTGCGAGACCCACTTCTCAGTCAACTAGATTAAAACATTAATTAAATATTAATGAATTAACAGATTTTAACTATTTAAAAATGTTAAAAATTCAGAAAATTCAATTTAAAACGCAGTTGGTACATGAAAAATTAAAGGTATTGGCTTATGGCTTATCTTCTCCGCACCAGCCACCGCCCACCGCCATCGCCCACTTCTATTAGTAGATCTCCAATTTCTTTCTTCCTTTACTAAAAAAAATTAGGAATTTGAGATTGGCCACTCAAAACCACAAAGCAGCAACCTGGCAGTGTTCAACAAAGAAGCAGGCTCCTCCTTCAACAAAGAAGCAACCATGACGTTGGTCTGGTTCTGGAGATTGACGGCGATGAAATATGTCGGGTACGTGGTGTTGACGTGAATGCCGCGGCGGCGGAGGGATCGAGAATTGGGGTTTCTCGACGGCGAAGAAGGACTCGACGTTCACTTGGCGTGGTTGCAGAGAGGACAAGCTTGGTGAAGCGTAGGCCTTGTAGTTTGTGGACGATGGCGGAAGAGCGGTGTCAGAGAAGGCGCGGTGTTGTGGTTTTAGTGGTGAAGGAAGGAAAGTGGGGCAGATGGAGGGGGAAGAAAGGTGAGGATGGATGGTTTGGTTGGGCTGGGCTACTCCTGTTTATTTAACCCTTTTTTTTGGCATAAAAATTACTTTTTATTAATTGATTTATTTTATAATTTTTTTTTTATCTAAATGGTCTTTCACATTAGTAAAATATGACCTCATATTTGTCAGATCCTCACTTAACAATTAATTCAACGGATTAATTAACGAAGGTCTAACATTGCCACAAATTCATAAGCTAAAATATGATATTGCAATATTTCAAATATTAAGTATGAGATTGTGATGCGATTTATAATTGAGGTAGTTTTGTATAACCTATTATAAACTGGTAATGAATACTATTTTTTCCCACCTTTATGCTAAATTCAAATATATATATGCTGATATCAACAGTAGGATCAATCGTAAATGATCCAAGCAAAAACGTTTCTTCAAAAGAGATCAGGCGGCTGAAGAAGTTGGTTGCATATTGGAAAGAACAAGCAGGCAAGAAAGGAAACGATGAAGATTTGGAAGAAACTCAGGATGAGCGACCGGTGAAAGATAGAGGAGATGGCCGCCATTCCATCTAACATTTCGCAGAAACTAGTTTGGCGAAATGTGTAGTTGGAAAAAAAGGTTGCAACTGATTTAGGAGGATGTAAGTTGTACAGTAATTTTATTTGTATATGGAGTTCGAAATTTCGTCCCCGTCTTTCGTACTTGTTTTCTTCATATCTTTGCTTCAAAGAAAGTAGTCACTCAGATTTTATCCCAGTTAACACAAAGTGAAATGAAAAAAAAAAATGACAGTGCCAGGCTGCCAGCTCTTGGAGGCAAAGTTCCTTGCGCCAGCGATGCCACTGCCACGGTGACAGTATTCCAAGCCAACTCTATAACTGAAACAGCATATGATTGGTGTTGTTACATGAAATGCAGTATCCCAAGCCAATATCGTCACTGAACCATCACATGATTGGTGTTGCTGCATGCAATATGCAGTATCTCAAGCCGCAATCCTGTCACTGAACCATCAAATGATCGGTGTTTGCTACATGCAATACATGTGAACCATCACATGATTAGCATTGCTAATTTTTTGTTCTTTGGCAAATCACCTAATTAATCTTTGCTATAATTAGTATATGAGAGTCTATGATAGAAAGGAGAAAGCAAAATAAACCTCTAGGCCCCAAGCCCGGTTGTTCAAAAGGCTTGTGAGTATCCACAGTGTGAAACAAGAGCCAATTGTGGTAGGTGCTTACAACGACTTAGTTTTGTGCTGCGCAAGCATCGTCAGCGTGATTACTACATCTGCAATCCACACACAGTCCAGTGGGTTCATCTTCCACCCCCACCTCAAGTCTACAATTATGTAACGGTGGGGTTCACCTGCGACCTTCCCTACTATAACTATAGGAAAGATGATCAGGAAGGGGACATCATCCAGCTTAATGCGGAGTATAAGTACAGGGTTGTAAGATTAATTGATCCTAGCGTTAATGATGATGACGATGATGATGTAGTTTCCTGCGAAATCGATGCGCAGATCTTCTTTTCTGCGACCGGTGAATGGAGGGAGTTCGTTTTGTCATCCCCATCAGCCTTTGCAGTGGGAGACCTATGTAGAGAGAGTACTGGCGTTGCTTGCAACAGAGTGCTGTATTGGCTTGGCGGTGGAGGAGAGTATCTTATTGGGTTGGATCCATTCATGGTCGACGACAGTGATAATACTAGTTTATCTACTAGGGCAGGTAGAACCCATTATAAATGTTTTTCAGCGAGTGTGGCGAGTGGGATTCCGGTTTAATGGATTGCCTAGTTACGCTTGACGGGCGTCCGTGGATGTGCAAGTACTACTCTCCTACTCGCACTCTGTCTATTTGGGAGGTGAATGAAGCAACGGAAGGTGATCAGACGGGCATTATCCACAGGGAAGCAGGCAGTTTGTGTGTGAGACATTATAAGAGCGTTTACTTGGGGGATGAAGAAATGGGTGTGATTAGGGAAGGTGTGGATTATATTAGAGGGGTTGTTTTCGATCCGAATAACGAGGACGTGCTGTATCTGCTTATAGATAGTACCAGTGAGGGGATCAAGAAAGACGTTATCAGGTGCAATATTCGTACAAGAGAGATGTCAACGGTGGCTAAACGTCAGGCAGTCAGTTGTTTGCACCTCTACCCATTTGTGCTTCCGTGGTGGCCAACACCAGTTCGTCAACTACCACAACCAACCCGACTGACTGACTGACTGACTGAAAAGCGAAAGGAAGAACCCAGACCTGAGTTAAGTGCTTGAGTTTAACATACATATAGCTCCTGCATACATAGATTCAGGTTCAGAAACCAGCCATCCAACAACCAACCTCCGATTGATCAGTTGAGCCTCGTTTTATCAACAATATACTACTTCACATTGTCTTAATAATGTCGGATTTTAGTACTATTTCATGTTGTCATTTTCTGATGTATTCCCTTATTTCCCCACCTATTATTCATCACTAGCTTAGCTAGCTGCTAGCCCATTATCGTAGAGGAACTAGCTGCATTATTTAGTGTATTGTGTTGAAAGGATTAAAGCGTTGAACTTTTATTCATTCTCCTTGTTTTATTTGTGTTTGTTATATGCTGAACTGTGCAATTGAACTTTTTTTTTTTGTTGCTACTTCACCTTGGTGAGGGAAGATTGACCCTGTTCTCTAGAGCTAGATATGCGTGCATATTTTTGTCTGCTCGAGTATACAAAAAATTACAACTGTTGGATTGGATTGGATTGGACTCTCAGCAATCCATAGTGTTTTACAGTTTCTGGTGTGCTGCAGTCGTTATTCTGTTTTAGCTTCGACTATCAATACGCTATTGAAATCTGGCTCAGCTGTTTTTCATGTTTGACGTATGCATAAAGGAAGAATTCATTAAAAACAAACTTTGAGGCAATACTTTCCTTGACGTTTGTCTTTTATTTAGCTGGATAGGACTTGCTCTAGTTTTTGGTTTTAGTTTTTCCCCTACTCTTCTGCTTTTTCTTTGCTTATTATTTAAAAAACAAATATTTCATTTTATAGTGCAGCTGACATTCCAAATCCACACCCAGGCATCCCATTACCTAGGTTGGGAAAAGAACAAAAGGTCTTGCCTTTTCCCTATGTCCTATTTATTAGCACGTGTACACCAGTGTCAGAACCAGCGGTTTCCTGATCCTGTGCTCCCTGCTTTGTTAGGTAAAATCCTTCTGAGTCTTTTATGGATCAGAATACAAAGGTTTTTGGTTTCATCTTTTCCTTCCGGTGCCATTTTTCTTCTTGTCTTATTCTCGACGTGTTTTATTTTCGGGCCAGTTGGAGTATACCAGGCCACTTGCTTTTGCCTTTTGATGCTATTTATGAGCACAGCAGTGTCAGAACCAGCGGTTTCCTGATCTAATGCTGCCCACTTTGTTACGTAGAATACTTCTCATTCTTTTATGGATCAGAATACCAAGGTTTTTGTTTTCATTCTTAACAGCTGAAGTATATAAGGCCACTTGCTTTTTCCTTTTGATGCTGTTTATGAGCACATGAGTGTCAAAATCAGCGAGTTCCTGATCTAGTGCTGCCCTCTCTGTTAGGTAAAAATAAAGTCTTTCTCTCTCTCTCTGTCATTTCTAGATGCCAGAAACCAAGTTTTTTGGTTTTTTTCTTTTCCCCGTTGCAGTTGTAATAAAGCGACTCTTTATTTTGCCTTTTGATACTATTTATGAGCTTCAAATCGGCCATGTCCTGATCAAGTACTGCCGACTTTGTTAGGTAACATCGTCCAATCTGTCCTCTCCCTTTGCTTGCAGTGATTCGGAGTAAATATGGGATGGTTAATGAGTGGCACACCAGGATTGTAATGAGAGGTTCCACACGGAATCCTTGGAAAGATATTTCCAACAATTACACTTCTTTTTTGAGCTGTTGCAAGTTTGTCCTGGGCAACAGCGAAGGTATTAGATTATGGGAGGACGACTATCTGGGAAAGAAGAGAATATCTTAAAAATCCTCCTTTCCTAGGCTTTTTAATTTTGCTAGTTATCAGATAAAGTAGTTTTTTTTTTTTCGCCCCCTTCTCTTCTAATGACATGCTGAATTGCGCTTTATCTCAAAGATTGCAAATCTTGGATTCAAATGAACTTTTAGTACCATGGTGTTCTGTCTTTTCTTCTCATATAGATATGCTTCTGGATGCTGGTGCAGTTGGTGATTCCAAATCCACACTTGACATTTCGGCGCCCACATTGTGAATATGTTACAGAGGAGGCAAGATATTTGAATTATGAATGAACGCTACTTGTCTTTCCTTTTATTTATGGGTGCTGCAGAGTCAGATAATATTGGCCATCTTTGTTAGGTAAAAAGCCGTTTTCCTTGCTCATTAATTTGTGAAGTCACTGTTTCTTTTGCCTTGCTTATTAATTTGTTTCAGATTGCTGGTGCAGTTGGTGATTTCAAATCTACAAACGACATTCGAGCAGTAAGATTTTGAATTGTGCAGCTTTGTCGACGTTTAGCTTCTTTGTTAGGTATAATCCTTCGCAGTAGCATAGTACTGTATATTACTGTGTGTTTTTTATCTTGAACAAAAGGTGTTTTATGTCAATCCATTTCGTGCTAGATGGCGTGACTTACTCTATACTTGCATAGTTCTAGAATTATAATAACCTATATAAATCTTCTGCAGGTAAACATACCTACAGGAAGCGCACTGACTTCAATTATGCCCGTCTCCCTTAGAGATCTTGACAGTACTCTTGCTACTAGTAGAGTTCACAGCAAAATAATCCAGTCATCTCCTAGAGCAGTACCACCCTCTGCTAATGTTCTTCACTCAATAAGATGAAATGGGACATCATTAAAATTGATGGGGAATTATATTGATGATCTGCCAGACTCTATTGGTTGAAATCCTTTGTCGACTTCCTTGTTTTAAGTCTGTTTCTCAATGCAAGCTCGTCTCCAAGGGTTGGTGCACGCTCGTGTCAGATCATCATTCTACCTACCGTTTTCTATGCGTCCAGAGGAATCGTAAGAATAAACCGATAAGTACCTCCATAAGCATGAATGGGGAGGAATTCCTCAATAGAATTTCGCCATCCTCTAGTCCGCTAGCTCAGTTGTTCAAAAGGGCTTGTGAGTATCCACGGTTTGAAAGAAGAGCCAGTCGTGGTAGGTACCTACAACGACTTAGTTTTGTGCTGCGCAAGCATGTGTAGTCAGCGTGATTACTACATCTGCAATCCACACACGATCCAGTGAGTCCCTCTTCCTCCCCCACCCCAAGTGTACAAGTATGTAGCAGTGGGGTTCACCTGCGATCTTCCCTACCTTAACTCTGGGGGAGATGATCGGCAAGAGGACATAATCCAGCATAATGCGGAGTATAAGTACAGGCTTGTGCGATTGATTGACTTTGGTAATGATGACAATCATGATAATTATGAAACAGTTTCCTGCAAATTTGATGCGCAGATCTTCTTTTCTGAGACCAGTAAATGGAGGGAGTTCATTCTATCATCCCCATCATCCTTTCCGGCAGCACAGGTAGGTCGGTGTATTGGCGTTGCTTCCAACAGAATGCTGCAATGGCTGAGCCATGGAGGAGACTTTATTGTTCGGCTGGATCCTTTCATGATCGATAGCAATGATAATACTGGTTCATCTACAAGTAGTGTTTTTTCAGTGAAGGTGACGAGTGGGAATGTGTCCCGGTAGAGTGCCTAGTTACACATGACAGGTGTCTGCGGCTGTGCGAGTACGACCCTCCTACTCGCACTCTCTCCATTTGGGAGTTGAATGAAGAAAAAGGTGATCTGACGGTCACGATGCATGGAGGAGATGACAATTTGTCTGTGAGACTTAATAAGAGGGTATATTTGGCTGATGAGGAAATGGTTGTGATAAGGCAAGAGATAGATAAATTGTGTGGGGTGGTTTTTGACCCGAATAATGAGGACATCTTGTATATGTTTATAAATAATCTCAGAGCCCTGACGAAGAAAGACATTATCAAGTGCAATATTCGTACAGGAGAGGTGTCAACGGTGGCTACATATCAGAGAATCACTTGTATTTGCCACTTCCCATTTGTGCTCCCATGGTGGCCGTGGCCGACGCCAGTCCCTCAGCTACCACAACATGGCCAACCCAGCCCAAACCTACGGTAATTTTGTTGTTGGTACAATGAAGAGATCAATTTATTTTTGTGTTTGTTTGTAATATATGTTTGTTATCAAATAAAAGGGTGGGGAACGAGAACTCTTCTTGTCTGTCTGGTGGGTTGTTAGAGGAGTTGAAACGTAGATTATAGGCTGGTATCTGTTTGATAAAATTTTGAGGGTTTTTCGCACCGAAATTTCATAGCTTTATTGTATGTCATTGAAGCCATATATAGTGAGGGGTCTGTCGAGAATACTAGACGTTATTATTAGTGTCAAATCTGTGACGTGTTTACTGGTTCCATGATCGAAAGTGTTCATTTAGCATTATTCTGGCAGTGTATGATTGTAGCTTCACTAAGGGGGGTCGTCCCTCATGCATTTCAGGTTTGATTTTTCATTCTTCCATTGAATTTTCTTTGAGAAGACCTCCCCTTTGAAATCTGTTTAAAGCAGACAAGACTTTCAACTTTATATTGTAAGCCATTTTCTTTATATTCACAAGTGATTGGGAGAGAGTCGGAAGCAACAATGGATAGAAACTTGGTAAACCCGTCCGTCCATCATTGCAGACCTATATTTGGGCCTGGTTTTTGACCATACAATGATTATTCCTAATTTGGGGTTCAACTCATCTTTGTTTTGCAGATCCTTCCTCATA